>OY754984.1:9450357-9470357 GCA_963576475.1 Molanna angustata
ATATACTATATATATATATATATTATAATATATATATTATAATATATATTATATATATATATATATTATATATTACTATAATATATATATAAATATATATATAATATATATATAATATATACAACCAGATGTAGAATCAGCGGAATCTTTTTGTCAAAAATTCGGAACATTTTTATACAAATCATTAAAAATCAAAAATTAAACAAGGGCGACATCCATTGTCAGTATTTGACCGTCGTATCCCTGTTTACCAATATACCCACAGGACGAAGCTCTTCAAGCAATAAAAGAAATGAGTGACCCACCGAATGACATAATAACTTTAATAGAACATTGCCTCAATAACACATTTTTCACTTATAATTAACGACATGTACCAACAAGTAAAAGGAGCACCAATGGGTCTATCTCTTTCACCGCCAGTCGCTAACATATTCATGACCAAGTTAGAAAAAGAAGCTATAGATAGAGCGCGCTTAAAACCAAAGCTTATGGATTAGATACGTGGACGATACTTTCGTTATATGGCCTCACGGTTTGGAGGAACTTCACAAATTTCTTGATTTTCTGAACGATCTCCACAATAACATCAAATTCACAATGGAGATCGAAAACAACGGTGAAATTCCTTTTCTTGATGTTCTCGTAATCAAAAAAGAAGATGCACTCTCGGCCACACTGTGTACAGAAAATCAACACATACCAACAGATATCTCCACGCATCGTCGAACCATCATCCAGCACAAATCGCCTCTGTAGCAAACACCTTGGTAACACGGTCATTAAGGATAACCGACTCCGAAAACATTCAAAATGAATTAGAGTATCTTAAAAACGCGCTACGAAATAACGGTTTTTCAATTTCACAATAAATAATGCAATAAAAAATCAAACGAATAAATATTTTAATAAAAAAGATACATCAACTAAAGTAAAGCCACTCGCTATTGCATTTTTACCTTACATAAAAGGCACTACTGACAAAATCAGTCACCTACTTTACAAACATAATATTCGCACCATTTTTAGAACCAGACAACAAAATTTCATCCTTTTTAAAAAAGTCCGAAAGATAAAATACCATTAGAGTCACACGGTATTTACGAAATCCCTTGCGGTGATTGCACAAAAACTTACATAGGCAGGACAAATCGCAGAATCTCGGCACGCGTTTCTGAACATCGCGTAGATATTAAAAACCGGAAATTAACTTCATCTCTAGTAAATCACTCATTGACCGAAAATCACTCCATAGACTTTGAAAATTCAAAAGTAGTCGCGAATATTAACAATGAAACATTTAGAATTTACAGGGAAGCAATAGAAATATATAGAAGAAGCAACAGTATAATGAATAACAGGGACGATAGCATTCGAATCCCGACCGCATGGACAAGTGTACTTGAAAACAATATTTTGAAAAACCATAGTAATCAAACTACCGATATTTCAAACAATAGTCACATTAAAAACATTAGTAAAATTCTTAGTAAGCCGAAAACTGATAATCCACCTGTAAACAATATACCGTTAAGTACTAGAGTCACTAGAAGCCAAACAAAACGCAATAATGACGTCATTGGGGAAACCCACCCCTCCACTAACACTTGACGCGGCTTCCTTTCAAACTTTCACTTGGTAGTAAGCTTTCGACTCGAACGGACGTGCGTGCACTATCCCTCGAGACGAAAATTTATTAACAAGGCGCCTTTAGAAAATGTCTGATGTGATTCAGACGTAACGTCGGCAGACGACTGATTCTCTCGGGAATCAGAATTTGACGCGGGTTATCCCCAAAATACTTAATAATAACATATATATATATATATATATATATATATATATATATATATATATATATATATATATATATATATATATATATATATATATATAATATATATATATATATATATATATATATATATATATATATATATATATATATATATATATATATATATATATATATATATATATATATATATATATATATATATATATATATATATATATATATATATATATATATATATATATATATATATATATATATATATATATATATATATATATATATATATATATATATATATATATATATATATATATATATATATCTGTAAACTTTTTTGTGATATATAAAATTATCTCGTTTTTCTTTATATTTCTTTTTGCTTTTATTTTCATTTTCATTGTTTATAGATTGGGCATGTTTGTTTCTTTATATGTACATATATTCACACATCATTATGTTCTATATTTTGTATCGTTTGTCAAAACTTCATGTAAATGGCAAATGCCGTAAATGAAATAAAATAAAATAAAATAATTACGAGGAAAGGAATAGAAATGATTAAAATTCCCTCAGCATTGTTTTATAATTCAAAACATTTTTATGTAAATCGTCATAATTACGGAGAGAGGAATAGAAATGTTTAAAATTTCCTCGGCATTGTTTAATAATTCAGAACATTTTTATGTAAATCGCCATAATTACGGAGAGAAGAATATAAATGTTTAAAATTTCCTCAGCATTGTTTTATAATTCAAAACATTTTTATGTAAATCGTCATAATTACGGAGAGAGGAATAGAAATGTTTAAAATTTCCTCAGCATTGTTTTATAATTCAAAACATTTTTATGTAAATCGTCATAATTACG
Organism: Molanna angustata; assembly: GCA_963576475.1. Lineage (NCBI taxonomy): Eukaryota > Metazoa > Arthropoda > Insecta > Trichoptera > Molannidae > Molanna > Molanna angustata. The sequence continues at coordinate 9,453,023 of OY754984.1, forward strand.
GAGAGAGGAATAGAAATGTTTAAAATTTCCTCAGCATTGTTTTACAATTCAAAACATTTTTATGTAAATCGTCATAATTACGGAGAGAGGAATAGAAATGTTTCCCCAGTAATGTTGTATAATTTTAAATACTATTTTGTAATACGAGTCGAAAAAGGAACAGTATTGCTCAACACAAGAAACCTTTTGTAATACCGACCTAAATCTCCGCTGAAACTTTATCAACGATTTTAATAACTCGATAGAAATGAGCCATTGTACCTATCTAGTGTTGTTTCAGAAGAAATATTTTCTTATTATATCAGACCACAATAAATTCTCGTTTCCTTTGATATCGTAAAGAAAAGATTGTAATTAGATTACATATTATTATTACAGCGTATATTGTTAATAATATAATGAGAAAATGGCCATTCGCTATTATTATGGACACGCAATGGAGAAATGGGAAGAAACATTATTAGTTTTCCACCAACTGAACTACAATAATAATAATAATTATGACTAGCATATAATAAACTAGATCGAGAACTCATATATCGAACAAAGAAAAACCTTTGTACATATTAGGTTTGATTAACTAGTTCAGAAGCCAAGATCCGTACATAAATACTGTTGCGAAATCGTGCACAAATAATTTATCCACATAAAGAATCAATATATAGCAAAAGTTCTAAGAGAACAGTACCAATTAGACTCGTGTATTTCACAAAAGCTGCTCTTTGAGTAACACATAAAAATATTTTATTTGATTTGGGAACCACGCGATTCATAATATATTAATTATACCAACATAGTTAACTCTTAAGTTAAGCTCTTTCTATGGCTCTGAAATAAAAATCGCGTCAGAGATTGGATTTATGACAGGTATTATGGCGGACATTGGGACCTGGTTGATCTGTTTTATGTGAGCCCATAATGTTTGTTGAGGAATGATTGTGAGTGCAGAATGTAGAGATTGTGTACACATTTAGTGTGGAATGGGAACAATCACCTGGTTCAAAATTGCATATAATTGTCAATAAAAATTGTAAACTGCTAGCCCTAGAATAGGATTTCCTAGTTGGGCAGCAGTAATCTACTTATTGTTGACATTATAAATATGGTGTGATAAAAGGTAAATAAATGATAAATAAATATCTATTAGGTAGGAAAGATAGTTGAAATGGTACGGTAACGTTGAACGCAGACCGCCAGATCACATGGTAAACCAAGCAATCTCCATGGATCTTCCTCGACTTACATCCAGAGGAGGAGCAAAGAATTAATGGATCGTGCAAAGACGAAACCAATTACAGAGACATGACCTAGGTGACATTGTACCTACAGGAAAGAAGGACCTATAATTTAAGAACGAGGAGAGCTAACCCCAACAGTTGATGGACTAAAGAAGTTTGCCGCTAACTATGCCTAGTTTATGAATGCTGCGAATTCCATGGACAGCAAAACGGTTCCATCCATAGAACAACTAAAAATAAAAACCAGACTGTAACCAGCTGCTACCAGAGATTTCTGGAGTATTTTGGTCACATAGCGAGAAGAGAGCCTAAAAACTTAGTGATTGTTTGTAAAATGATAGGCCATCTACCACGGATGCGATCCCAGATAAAAAGAATAACCAGCCTCTGAGTAGTTTCGCCACTGGCTGTGTTTCTTGAACAAAGATTTAAGTAAAAGTATAGTTAATTAAAATACATGAGGCACCATAACATGAGGCACCCGGGTCTGCTCATAACCATTGCGGAGGGAATGGTAGAGGGCAGCAACTATAGAGGCCGAACAAGAAAGAGCTACATGGACCAGGTGATCGACGACATGTGCTGTAGTAGCTACGTGGAGATGAAGAGGCTGACAGAGGACAGGGCGGAGTGAAGTAGAAGAGAGGCAGCCATAGCTGTTACAAACCAATCCCAGGATTGAAACCGATAAGGAAGGAATTAAAATACTTTGATTTCATAAAATTGCTCAAAATTTCTTGGTTGTTTCGTTGAAATCTAATATTATTAAACGACGCAATTTTGAACCATTTTATGAAATCAAAGTATTTTAACTATACAATCACAACCCAGCCTAAATTAGGTAAAGCAGAGTACAGGTGCTTATGGAGGAGTTTTATCAGAGGCAACAATGATGGATGAGATGGACCTTCAGGAATGACGAGCACGACTAAGACAAAAAGAATAAGAAGGAACATGTTTTTGTTTAAAGATACGTGTGCTATCAGGTCCCCCCGACGTTAGCTATCACTATTGCGAATTCCTCCCTGTCCTATGCGAACTCCCGGAACATATTCTTTACTCGACCTATTGACCATATAGGTCCAAGATATTTATTTATTTTATTGGGAAAAAGAACAGCTTATCTTATATATTCTCAACCACTGTTTCAAGTTTCGGAGTTATACTTACTTACTTAACGAACATACGTATTAGGCTTTTCCACTACAATATGTTGCAGCAGCGATTGCCACGTCATTTGCCACAGCCAAGTCTTCCTCGTTACATCGCTGTACCATGTTTCGGCTGACGAGAAGTTGCTGATCATCTTGGACTTCCTCGCAGTTTTAAGATGCATCTTCTTTTCGTACCCTTACAGTTCTTTTTACACCTCGTCACACTTACACAGAGTCTATTTAGTATCTTCCATGTGCGATAGGGTAGATAGTGTTCCGGTCCAATGTCTCCGATAACTTGTTTCGACCTCCGCTGTTCAAGCCAGTGTTCTAGCCTTGTCCTTTCTCGAGGCACCTGAAGGGTTGATGTCGTGGTCAGGAAACTTTTTCACGATTTTAAATATCGCCATAGTGACCAAACAGAATATGTCTTAGGTCCGTTTCTTGCTTTTTTCTTTCAGAGTCTGCAGCTACCTTTCTTCTGACATTTGGAGGGGCTACGAATCTCTTCGTCGTCCTGGTCCTCTTCTTCCTTGTATCCTCTCCTGGATTATTAGCTGCAAGATTTGGTACTTTTTTCCTCTCATTGTATTCCCTTTAGATGAATAGAGTTGAAGGCTAATTTTATTAAATAACAACAACAAAATTAATTTGTATACACCACTTTATTTGACAACAGTTAACATGTTTCAAGAACGAAGTTCTCTTCCTCAGGACACTCCGTACATATACTAGTTAACAATAAGAACAACAAAATTACTTTGTATACACCACTTTATTTGACAACAGTCAACATGTTTCAAGAACGGTGTTCTCTTCCCCTTGAAGAACATCGTTCTTGAAACATGTTGACTGTTGTCAAATAAAGTGGTGTATGCAAAGTAATTTTGTTGTTATAATTTATTAATGATGGAGCCACAAAATCATTTCGCATTAGATTATGCTAATTTTATTGTAGTTTATTTTTAAGGACATATTTATTCTGGAAAAAAAAACAGTATAAAGTTTTTGTTTTCGAATAAACAGCGATACAATATCATTCAAAGCTTTAAACTCAATCATAAAAACCACGTTGTCAATATTTGACACGCAGAGAAATAGAAAAAGGGATAAATCCTCGGAATTTTACCCTTCTCTCCTCGTTTTCTACATCTCGTCATTTCCCCAGTCAACTTTCATAATTTCCAATGTTTGTTTATTTTTTTGTCCGCGCAAGTCAGCTAAAATCAACTTTCAACGTATCATGAGGATATACTTATATTATATTAATACGAGAAGCGAAAACTTCGGACCCCTTTTTAAGCAAGCTGCGCGTGCGGAGGAGTGTGAGATTTGGCATATTAAAGGTCTAGGTATATTGAGAATCTAGGATATTGAGAATCTAGGATATCTAGGATTGCAGAAAGCTTAAATGTATACATACCTAACATATTTTACATTAACGTAAAGAAAAAATTATCTCAGATCTCTTCTTCTTTTTTTCTTATTTCTCAAAAGGTGAGTACACGTACCTACTACATATTCAAGAAACATTGGCATATTTTTTATGCGGGCCATATATTTCGGAATGTCGAACGGACGATGGACAAAAGTTGTGATAGACTGGAGGCCAAGAACAGGAAGCAGAAGCGTGGGAAAGCCCCAAACCAGATAGTCCGATGACATCAAAAAAGTGGCAAATCCAGAATGGCACAGGATAGAGACTAGTGGAAGTCCAAGCAGGAGGCCTTTGTCCAATACTGGACTCAAGAAGAGGCGGATAAAGTAAATATATACATTTTGAGATTGTCAACCTTTTAAGAGGAAAGAAGGCGTGCCTACAATAACATAATGTGGAAAGTTCAGTGTTGCTATAATCCACTCGATTTGTATGTAAATTAAATAAATAAAAATAAATGATAATGACATTGAATTGATTAATGCGAGATACGCGGTCAAATGAATATGGTTCAAATATCAGGGGCGCATCATAGAATAAAGCGGGAAATGACAAAACAACGCAGGTACTGTGTACGACATGAATTCCATCTGACAGGTAAACCTTAAAATAAAGTGTAGAAGGTGACAGATAACATTAGGCTCCGTCATTTTTGACGGGTTATAACTAGTCTTGTACAATAATAATAGCGAATACTGATAGACACCCGCCTACACTCGCCCACTCCACCTGGATTCGGCAAATAAATTCGCGGATTGCGTGCGTTTGACATCTAGGCATAATAATAATATGTATGCAATAACACGATATACGTAGGTATGTATATATTTGGGGGCTGAAACACCATGATTGGGGTGAAAATGTTCTAGACTGTGTACACACCCTGTGCTAACTGCTAAACATGTCACATAATGTTGTACTACATATTCTACTTCTGAGGGAATATCTGGGGACTTTCTGGGAATGTTTCTAAAATACTGAAGAACGGATTGTTTACAGGCGATGCTTTATTAGCAGTTGACTAAAGTTGGTCTGTTTCAAACTATCAGTAACAGTATATTTAAAATACTTCGTTTGACGGCATAAGATTTTAATGAAACAACCAAAAGTATTGAACAATTTTATGTCTACTTCAACTTTAATCTTTGTAGAAGTATAGCCCCACCAGACAGATGAGAAGTGGCAGAACTCGGAACGAACGAGACAAATGCACATCACCAAACAGCCACTCTTCGGCCATGAACCACCAACACCAAAAAATCATGGAAAAGCTTCCTCCACTCCATCAAAGACAGCCACAACCCAAGCACAGAACGCTTGGTGCTTTGGAAATAAAGGCTAGGCAACCACACACCCCAAGAACCATCCGAGACCCTGCCACCAGGGAAGAACTTTCCATGGTGTCTCTGGAAAACTCTGAACAGACTAAGAACGGGATCTGGAAGGAGCGAGGCCAATATAGCGAGATGGCGAATGTCGGAGAGTAATCAAGATGGACTTTGTCTGCGGCGAAGAGCAGACGATGGTACACCTGTTGGAGTGCCCTCTGATAGGGGCGAAGTGCACCGAAGGAGAGTTGTGGGATAAACCAACTAGGAGGATCATCTCAATCCTGACTTACTGGTCTGAGAAGGGAGTTTAGGACGCTGCCGACACGATACAAGAAGAAGAATCTTTGTTCGATAAACAGCCTAAGAGGGCATAAAATCTAAACACTACTATTTGAAATAAAATTTCTCTAATATTGTATTAATGACAATGTGCAAATCGGAATGACAACCTTACAGCTCTCCCGTCCCAACCGTTACTAGAGCTGCAGGGAACGACATCAATAAATTCGAGAAACGGAAATTTGGCGATTTACAATGACAAAAGTTACTTATTACTTTGTAAGCCAGATTTGCTTTGCTCGCATTGTTGCTATCTATTATTATTTCTATCGCAATTAATATATTATACATATTGATTTACTTTGTTATACAAATATTTTACTATTTTCATTTTATTTTCTACTAGAATTTGATTTTGGCCTGTACAATTAAAAAAAGTGTAAGAAGAAATACTGTTTTTTTCAATTACTTATCAATAAACTCATGAATCCTTGATGAAATTTTAACTAGAACATACAAGAAATAATAGAACTAACATACCTTTATCCAAGTACTTAATAACTATTTTTATTGTGTATAACTAAAAGTCAAACACTTTGATTCTACATAAACATCATTTATAATGGAATTCTACAAAATAAAAACTTCGTAAATGCCCTAACAAGGCAAAATAGGCCTATCGCATAAATAAAGTCATGTAAAATCAAAAAAGTGTTTTACTTTTAATTATAGACATCATTTATAATGGAATTCTACAAAATAAAAACTTCATCAATTATTATTAACTCTTTTTATTGTTTTCTTTCAGAAATAGGATTGATTGTTTTTTTAGAACATACGAATATCTCGGAAACTATTGATTTGTGAAGTTAAATATTCGCTGCTTTTATTTAAGATGACATATAATGCTATCTAGTGACTGAAAACATGATATATTAAAACTGCCTGATTCACTATGAAGTTACGTGTTAGTAAGCGTAACTGTCGCATGCATTAAAAAAGGTTTATACGTGATTTAAATTATCGGAAACCTAAAATTTGTTGATTTTTTGCATTTTAAGAACAAACCTGACTTGGAATGAATAAACTTTATCGGTCATTCACATCGATTTTATGCACTCTTTAAGAATATAAAAGATTTATTTATCTACGACACATAAGTAGTTATGGAGTAATTTAAAAAAAGTGCTAGGGGAATTTAGGATGAATTTTAAAATTGTATGACGAACATTCACTAGAGAAATGTTGTAAACACTTGTTGCTATTTTATCTATAAACACACTGTTTAACATATTTGAGGAATTTGATTTGAAATTGGGGTGTTACGTTTATATGCCCCCTTAATACATTATTGCACTGTATGAAAGTTATTAATATTTAATCGGGATTTAAATAATTAAAGCAAGCAATGCTGCGGGTATTCAGATACATATAGAAGATTTGTTTTACACGAAATACATTAACTACCTATGTAAAATTATTTTATCAAACATAAACAAGTAGGTACGCATTAATAAAGTATAAATAAGCATGTACAATATTGAGAGTAAAAACATAATTTGTATTACACTTTACTTAATTATAAATAGCGCGATTTATTAAGTATGCATATTAAATATCTTTTTTATTATGTTTGCTTACGTCTATTGTATTTTTATTTTTGAATTTACTTTTTTTATTTTTTAATTAACTGTTTTGGTTTATTTTGAGTCCATATGTGTATCTTTTTGCTATGTTTGCTTTCATCTATTGTTTTTTTTTATTTTTATTTATTGTCTTACTGTATAGGGTTTAAGTTTTTTTTTTGCTAAGTGTAGGTATACCTAATTGTTTTATTTTATTATTCTATATATTTATATCATTAATATGTGTTTTTTATTTTATTATTCTATATATTTATATTTTTTAGCTGACACCAACGGTCTTCATCGACGATAAGTTGGGAAGAGGCCAGGAAGAAGAAGAAGAATATGTGTTTATATCTATGTATGTAAAAGGTATTTTATGCCGTTTATAAATAAATAAATAATATTTTTTTTAACTTACATCGATAATGACAATAATGCGATTTGTTTAATACGATTCAAGTAAAACAAAATTTTATTTACTTACATCAATCATGCGATTTATTTTACATAATTCAAGAAATTATACAAAATGTTATGTGCTCATATAACATCAATACAGCGAGTTATTACACATATTTAGTGTAAAAATAAAATATTATTTACCTACATGAATTCTGCGAAATATTTCGCTTAATTCAAGTAAAAACAAAATATCATTTACTTACAAGAATAATGCCTTTCATTTAGAATAATTCAAAGAAAAACAAAATAATTATTTACTTTTGTCAATCATGCGATTAATTACACATAGGTAATTCAAGAAATACAAAATATTATACGGTAACATCGATTTATTACACAAAATTAAAAAATAAATAACAAATTATTTACTTAAGTACATGAATTATGCGAATTATTTCGCATAATTCAAGTAAAAACAAAATATCATTAGAATACATGAACAATGCCATTCATTTGTAATAATACAAGTAAAAACAAAATTATTCTTTACTAACATCAATCATACGATTTATTTCACAAAATAAAATAAAACACATTATTTACCTACATAAATAATACGAATTCTTTCGCATAATTCAAGTAAAAACAAAATGCCATTCATTTGTAACAATTCAAGTAAAAACAAATTAAAAAAAAAATTCTTTACCTACTTACATCAATCATGCGATTTATTTCACAAAATTAAAACATATATAAGTAAAACATTTATTTACCTATCTACATAAATAATACGAATTATTTCGCATAATTCAAGTAAAAAAAAAATCCTTGACATACATAAATAATGCCATTCATTTCGAATAATTATTATTTACTAAAATCAATAATGCGATTTACTTAACATAATTCAAGTAAAAACAAAATAATATTTACCAACATCAAGTAGGTACCTACTTAGTTACACAACATTCGTAATTTAAATTGTCAAAATATAAACACAAATGTATGTAGGTAAACATGCAGCTATATCAATTATACAACGGAATATAAAATGCCTATTAATTAAAAAAGGAATTCATATCACACATTTAGAACATAACAAAACATTCGTTTTTTGAATTTTGAAAATAAAGAATTTATACTTATCGTGAAATCTCATAGTATGAAAGATGTTATGACAATAGTTTATTTTATAAATCGTTTTTTTGAATAGTCAAAATATAAATACATATATATTGATATCAGATATTATCATAATAAATGACGGGATATGTTTTTTTTATTTTTTATTTTATTTAAACCTAACAAACATACAGTCATACAAACAAATATTACAACAAATTCAATTTTAACAATATATCATAGACCAAGTTTGTTTGCGGATATTACATTATCTTTTTAAGCTGCACAGTGTAAAACAAATTGCTATTTGAAATTTAGTAAGTACTCAAAATTCAGAAGAAAAAGGACAAAAAGAGTGGGAAGGAAGGTTGTGGCACTCGCAGTCAAAGAGAACAAACCAGGAATCAGCTACCGTAAACCTCTAAGGGTCTCAGAGATGACATATTTATATTTTATTTTAATATGTCTAAAAATATCAGTTATACTTTCTTATCAACAACGCGATTTATTTTGCATTGAACAAAAAATAATTATACAGAATTTAATAATACCAATGTTATATAGAAACTATATAGTAACTATTAAGAACATTTATGTATTTTAATTGTCAAAAGATATACATGAATACATTTTTAGGGAGGCATGCAGATATTTTGTTCATAATAATATACATATCGTAATAAAGAATATGATATAAAAAACCCCACAAATCGACAACAAATGAATATGTCTTATTTTATTTTACACTCACAATTATGATACCTTGATTGAATCAAGGTTTTTTAAATAATAGATGTTTGTTTATCAAGGTGTCTTTAGCATTTAAAAAAACTAACATTTTTATGATAATTCCAAAGAACTCTTTTATTTTTTTTATAATTTACGGGTATTTTGAAAATATAAAATACAATCAATTCGAAATCGTAAATAAAATAAGTTCGAAGATTTGAATTTGTATAAAATTCGAATGTTAAAATATAATTGGTCAATGGTTCCTAAAAAATGAAATACCGATAACTGACATTTCTATAAAAAAATAAAACAACTTAGATTATTTTCTAATGGGTACCTACATACTTAATTGAATGCGTTGATTCGAATAATACATGTAAACAATTTAGTCGATAGAAATTTGGTCAACTTTTTTATTGTATTAATAAAACTTTTTTTCTATAAATCACCAAAAAAACACAGAGTCCGGAGTATTTTCATGTATAAAATACAGTGATAGAATTAAATACATACATTATGAAAACAAAAATGATTATAAATAACTTACTATGAAAAAAAATCGATGTTTTTTTTCATAGTAAACAATTCGTTCAAATCAAATAAAGAGTAAATAATTAACTCACTTTTTATCGAAGCAGCTCGCCAAAATATTATATCCAGTGTGTTTTAACGTGTTTCAAAACAGTATAATCAACTTGAACCATTCAAAACATAATTTAAAAACATTGGAAATCGATTATTGTAACAACAAAATAATCTTTACGTGTAATTCATAAGGAGAAATCATTAGTTAGACGTCCATTATTGATATTATTTCGGTCCGTAAACATTTTTAAATTCCAAACAATCCACGTACATCGACGATGTAAATAAACATTGGTGGATGCCGGAATCAGCGCGCGCGTAACATCCACCCCTCGCGACGTTCAAAAATATACTAAAATCATTTTGTTCTCGACGCGAAACGCGAAGAGAAACCTTTACAACCGTTTCCGTCAACGAAACATATCACGACAGCCAAAACCGTCACGCAAAAAAGTTTAACCGTTTCAACAGAATAATAAATGTTGCTATCAAATATTAAAACTTTTTTACTCGCGTGCAAAATTTTACACGTCGTCGATTGGAGTCGTACAGGTGTGATCGCGCTCGATATGATACAACAACGATAGTTCATCCCGTACATATTACTACACCACCGTTACACGGTATCCGCTGAGGTGAAAAGCGTGAAATATATTTATCTTTGTTTTTTATATCAAATTAAAAAGAGACATAATATATATATATAATTTATTATTGTAATTAAATTGGTATTGCTTGTTTCGTTCGTATGTTGTTATCGAACGGAAGATGCACAGCATCAAACTTGACCAACATTTTTTGTTTGTCCGCCGAAATCGATCGGGTAGGCTTCGAGGGGAAATGTAAATATTGGTTTTAAGTGTAATTAATTGAGTCGAATTCAAATGTTTATTACTTTTTATCAACTGTCCTATTTTAACGGCCGCTTCTGAGTTTGCCGACTGTCAAGTCTCGTTTGTCCTACCTCAAGGAAAGTAATTATTATTATTTTGTAGAAAGTAGGTACCTAAAAAATAAAAGCGTGGATTTTTAAACACTTCATTATTTAATTGAACGAATAGTTATACATGCATACCTACACATATTTTCATCAGTGCTATGGAATCCTTTTCTAATTACTCGGAGTAAAATTATAAATTCCTGAAACCTTTGGAATATCGTGGTTAATTAAAATTCTACAAGTACCGGCAATCTTCTAAACGCCATAATATTTGTTATCTCAAAAACAGACGAACAATTAGGTATAGATAATGTATTTCCACAAAATTATTCACAACCTTATGTCTACTCAACTTACTTTTTACTTGATTACAAATACCAAAAACTACATTATTTTAACTAAGCACTATAACAAATTAATTTGGTCGGATTGTACCATCTCACTAGGCCAGGCCTGTTCCGAGGTGGTAGACTAGTTACATAACATTAATTAAGTACTAAATCGTTATAAGCTGGTATATAGAATGATTGTGTAGCCCATGGACCACTTATTGAGTCCTATGTTAGTAGTTTTGTCGTGTATGTTGTTATGAACTGAGAATTTGCTGACAATAGTTGAATGATACCTTTGTTATAATAACAATGTTTGTATTGTATGTATGTTTTAGTCTTGTATTTTCTATTAAATGTATGTTCTTTTTATCTTTTGCAACTAAATTTAGGATCTTTGGAGCCAAGTATTGGTACTAATGTCTTTGTCCGTATATAATGTTTGTCTTCGGAGTGATTAGTTGATGTCTGTGTCTTGTATCGTGAGAATGAACAGTGTTATGGTTTTTCTTATCATTTTTAAAGTGAATAAGAATTTGTTTTATATAGAGTTGTGCTGTAGTTAGTATATTAAAGTCTTTAAATAGTCGGGAAATGGAAAGGTTTTTTAATAATCACTTTAATGAGAGCTTTCTGAGCCTTAAATAGAGGATCCATATTTGTTTTAGATGCACCTCCCCACCCGATCATTCCATGAGAGACTAAATGAGACACAAATCGTACAACTTTCAACGGCCTTGAGTTGAAAGACTCGAAAAAAGGCGCTTTAATATATACACTTATTTGAATTTTAAAAAATACTATAAAAAATAGTCAATTGTTTACTTTTCCAATTATCATTTAATTTGTCAAAACTATAAATGCTTTCACGTTTTGGGTTTTTTTTATTTATTTTCGTATAAAGAATGTAGGTAGGTATGCAACATAAATGTACTTCATAAAAAAAAAACATTCAGGGATTGTCAACTTAAGCGGATAAAAAATATAAAAACTCACACTATGCACCTATTGGAGTGTTTTTGTATAGTGTCGTTTAGTGAGTAGTGCGTTTAGTGTGTAGTGCGTTTAGTGTGCAGTGCGTATAGTGTGTAGTGCGTATAGTGTGCAGTGGCCAAAACCCACTCGTTTTAATTCAATCCATACCATATTATACCATCAAGCCATTTCCCTTTTTGGAATAAGCAGAGAGAACCGAACGCCAAACTCCTCTCTCTTGACATACATTTCTCACTTTTTTTATTTATTAATTTCCATAATACAATATAAAGTAAAATATAAAACATTGTTCATGAAATATATAAATGGAATTTATTACCTCACTAGGCAAAGCCTGTTCTGAGGTAATACTAGGCAATAAGTACGCAGAAATTTTAGCTAGACTTTGTTCACGTTCATGCTGGGTTAGTAATCCAGTGGTCGCTAGTTCGAATCCTGCCACGACCGATTTCATTCACCTATAGCACAAGCACTTGTACTTAATTTAGGGAATGTATGAGGATGTATTTGAACTTCTTACAAGGACATATTCATTCTTAATATTGGATTAGAAATTTTATACAACTGAGCAAGGTGGGTGGATTTGAATCCGGGTCCTGCGCATTGCGTATCAACCAATGTGACCACTTGACCTGGACGTCGTCGAGTCAACGACCCCGGTCAAAACATAAATTATAATTGTTGAGAACAAAGTACCCGGGGGCACGACACAAAAGGCGCGCAATCAATGCAAACCTATCAAATTCGTTTGGCAACGTAATGACTGAGGGCATTTTGTAAAAATGTTCACTTGACACGCGAGCCTGTGGCATTCTGGCATAAATGTAATGGTAGAAAGCAATTTGAATAGAACAGGAATCGCCAACCAAATAATTATAATCAAGAAAGTAATTATTATCTGACGTTATCAGAGGTGCTCTTTGTTTGACAGTTTTTGTAAAACATTCAATATAATGTTAATGAATAATGTTACCATATCGCCAAATCAAGTTCCTCTAATTTCGTATTTAATAAAACTAAATAATAAGAAATTGTCAAAGAAATCAATGAATCTGAGTTTATTATGATATGATGAAACATGTCTTTTATAGATTATTATTCGCAGAAGAATAAAAAATCCCATATTGTAGGGAATATCCTGTTTTAAAGCTTAACACCAAATACAACCATACCAACATAACGTACAATACTATTAATTCTTCTTCGTCTTCATCAGGCATCTCTTCACTGTTGAATGTAGGCCTATTCTAGTTTTCTCCAATCATCTTTTCTTTGGGCATTTCGTACCCTGGAGGGGTATTCCAAGTGAATGGGACAATATTTATACAATTCCTTAATGAAATATATTATATGAAATATTATTATTTGTTCATGAGTCAACTGAATTTGTATTTTCCTAGTTGCATCCATTATAAATGCTGCTATTTTAATTTACCTGCTTTTTTAACAATTTTGGTTGTCTGGCTGAAATTGCCTAATACGCGGACTGTTGGATATAGAGAGAGGGGAATATTGCACCTACCTGGTGGCGAACTTCTTCCTTCGAATCAGCACCTACTCTAACCTCTATATCACAACACTATAATGCTGGTGTATGTAAAAGACCACTTCCAAACATGGTTTGGGTATTATATCCGCACGACTCGTAGTCATTAGTTGATCGATATAACATAACGAATATGTATATTTCGTCTTATGTGTAACACAGGGCTATAGCGCCAATAATAATGATGATATATCATCATAGTCAGAGAGAACCGAACGCCACATTTTTCTATCTTGGCACACATTCATCGCCTCGTCAACATTCATGTATCGTCTTATACATGTTCGTCTGTTGTTCACGCTTCTAACATTTCCGTATTTCAGAATATCGTTCAAATGGTCGTGCCATCTCTTTCTTGGGCGGCCCCGACCTCTCATTCCATCCCTGTCCGCACTGTATATTTTCTTCGTCAGGCGTTCCTCGTTTCTTTCTTCCCTGTAGCCAAACCATCTCAATATGTTAACTTTCATTGTATCACAGAAAAAACAGTTTTCTTCAGTCAAGAAAATTTATTTCATGTATACCGAAAATGATATTCTCTCAAATTAAGATTTTTTCGTTTTATCTCAAAACAATATTTTCTTAATTCAAACAAACTTATTTGAATTAAGAAAATATTGTTTTGAGATAAAACAAAAAATGTTAATTTGAGAGAATATTTTTTTCGTTATATATGAAACAAATTTTCTTGACTGAAGAGATTTTTTGAATTTTTTTTTTCTGTGATATGAATGACATCTTTCTTCATCTTACATTATTTCCTTATGTCCTCAATTCTTACCCTGTCATACATCGTTCAATCACAGATTCTTGTCCTATTACAGTATGAAAATATCTTCTTCTTATTCTTCCGTTTTAGTTAGGACTGTGTCCTGTTATTCTCGGCGTCTGCTCTTCTGAGGTGGACGTCCAGTTATCCCTACATCGCTTGGGTGGTCATCCAGGGGGTCTGCTGTTTTGTTATCTACTCATCCGCTGCTATCCTTATCACTCGATCCGAACCTGGTCTCCCCACATGATCTCTCCAGAATCGTCTTCGTGCTCTTCCCCATCGCACAACATCTTCGATATCACAGATTCTCCTTATTTCCGAGTTCCTAACTCTATCACGATGTGTTACGCCTGCGATGGGTCGTAGAGATGAAAATATACATTATAAAAACAGTTCAGGCGTTTAAAATCTAGCCTACCCATATTCCATCGTTGGCTTATTATCACCACGCTGAGACCAGACGTCGCCCACCGCCGCCCAAAGAAGAAAGTACCTACCCACAATTCGGAATATTCATTTCAATAATTCAAATAATTCGGAACATTTTCAAAAAAAGGAGAATTCGTTTCTTTTAAGTTTGTTGCAATTTTTCACTAGTGTCAGACACGTTGTTAATTCGCCATTCATATTCAATAAAAACTTTTACATTTCTCACTAAGTGTTGTGTACCATTTTAAGAAGAACTAAGAAGCTCTGCTCGAGAAAAACGGGAGGCAACATCCGGTGCATCGCCGAGAACCTGGGTAAGTCGATCTCAGTTCCTGGTGATAAATTTCTCTTGTCCTATCCCAACCCGACCAATTCCTTCAAAATATACAGTCCACTTAAGCGAGTCGGGCAGTATCGTCCAGAGCCAATATTACCATTTTTCATTTCGCCAGGGCCACAACAAAAACATTTGTAGCTATTTTTTAATATATCATTATTTGATTACCCCTGCATTATTCTGAGCCACTGTAAACTCTGGGTTAACCCGAGAAATATCGTTAATTAACGAAAAAAAATTATGTTACTTTAACTGTTGATTGATTTTTTATCGTTTTATCATTTGTTGTAGAAAAAGTTGATAACACAGATGTTATTTTATTGAAAAAATATTAGTTTTTGCATTAAGATAATAGCAACTAAGCTATTTTTTTTTAATCAATGAATGTGTGGTATATTGAAGTATATATAGTTATACCCCTTGGAAGACTGGAAAAAAATACGTAATGGCAATACCAATGAGCAACATACATATTTGTATACATGTAACAAAAGATAAATAAAACTAAAAAAGCGAAAATCAGAGAAACTGTGAGACACCGGCTTAGAATAGTGCTTCCAACGTTTTCGGGTGTCCCGTAAGAGCCGGGTAATCGAAAATACAACAGGCAACAATAACATCTCACATAGTTAAGCAATGAGGTTCACCATCACACATTCTGAATGTAGTGTTTCGGGTGTCCCGTAAGAGCCGGGTAATAGAAAATACAACAGGCAACAATAACATCTCACATAGTTCAGCAATGAGGTTCACCATCACACATTCTGAATGTAGTGTTTCGGGTGTCCCGTAAGAGCCGGGTAATAGAAAATACAACAGGCAACAATAACATCTCACATAGTTCAGCAATGAGGTTCACCATCACACATTCTGAATGTAGTGTTTCGGGTGCCCCGTAAGAGCCGGGTAATCGAAAATACAACAGGCAACAATAACATCTCACATAGTTAATCAATGAGGTTCACCATCACACATTCTGAATGTAGTGTTTCGGGTGTCCCGCAAGAGCCGGGTAATAGAAAATACAACTGGCAACAATAACATCTCACATAGTTCAGCAATGAGGTTCACCATCACACATTCTAAATGTAGTGTTTCGGGTGTCCCGCAAGAGCCGGGTAATATAAAATAGAACAGGCAACAATAACATCTCACATGGTTCAGCAATGAGGTTCACCACCCATTCTGAACGAAGTTCCTTTAAGGGTGAGACAAAAACATTGCGTGGGGATACACGCATGTGTCGTGTTCTTTATGATGTAAATCACACCCACACGGTTGTCGCTGGTTACCCCACATTGTGGGACATGGCGTGATGGTATGTATGTATGTAAATAATAATAATTAAAATAAAGTCTTCCTTGCACCCTGCGCAAGTCGCAGGTTTATTGCTATATGATAATTTCTTCCATCATAATCATCATCATCAGTGCCTCCACGGTCCAGGATGGGCCTTCGTCTCCTCAAGGAATCCGCCTCAAGCCTTCGTCTCCGAACGTGTTGTGAGGATTCTTTTCGGTGTCTGGTCACTGTCCACACGATGCACATGTCTTAAATCCTAATTATCGGAGCCTCCCTATTTTTATCGTTTGAACGATATTTTTTTATGCGTATGGATTTTCACCCCAAAGGGGTATTATTTGCCAAAAAGCATTGTAATTGAATAAATTTAATATTTCATGTGTGAAAATTATGAAAACTCTATTTTCAATCTTTATTAAGTTATTTTTTATAAATTGGAAGCCAAAAGCATCATCACGTTCACTGAACGATATTTGGTTTGATTTGATTGAATAGACAATTTCTTCCAAAAAACTATAATTTATTTCCTGTCCATAAATGCAATATTTACGTGAGAAATAAATTTAAATAAATTTCTACTCTGCTTGGGATCGAACCCAGCACGCCCGCACAGAATCCAAACGACTTAGGTACAAATAAATCAATACAAAAATTTTATTTGAGAAATTGTAATTTATGCAGCAATAGAGCAAATAATAAACGCATTTGATTTTTCTTTATTATATTGATACAATATGCCCTTGAGTCAAATCGAAAACGCCTAACGATATCGCCA
>OY754984.1:9472857-9655357 GCA_963576475.1 Molanna angustata
CGCAGTAAAACTTTGATATTCGTGTATTCCGAACGACAAGCGGAAAGTCTTCTGTTTTTGGGGTTTCCAACTCACAGGAGCGAACAGCATTAATACACAGTTAGGTTGGTACAATAGCGGATTATTTTTGACAGCGGTGTGAGAAGAGTTGAGGAGCGCGGATGATGATGATGAATCCCAGAAGAAGCCTCTTGATCGCCAATGGCCATTAGCTTAGCGCATTACTTCTTCCGGCGATACACAATGGCACCACAATCCATCGAATGGAGTGCATTTTGATAATTTATATTAAATATAAAAAAAAATTGCATGTAACACATGAAATCCAACTGTCCAACGCGGATGAGTGTATTTTTATTGAATCACAATTTCAAACAGTATAAAAATACCTCGATTTTTTTGATAATTTGGACAGATGAAATCATAGAGACGAAATTAACGGATATCTATGGAAAACTAATCAGGTTAGTGTATGCACTTTACACTTATGATGTAAATATGAAGTCAATCGGACTTATAGTTTGGGCTGTAGAAAGGACACAAAAAGGATAATCCGTACGCCGCGTCGTACGCCATACGTCATACAAACACATCACGACGAAACTCACAGTGTGCACTCTCTACATGATACCCGTTGAGATATTGATATTAAAAATAAAATGTGAAATTATGACTCTCCACTATTCCATAGTTTGGAGAGTAAAAATAAATGAGTGTTTTCTTAAACAATTCGGTGAACTAGTTACATAGTTGCACCTTAGTATACCTTTAGAAGTAAGATGATTTAGAAGTAAGATGATTAGTATATGTACATACCTTTAGAAGTAAGATGATTAGTATACCTTTAGAAGTAATTATATAAACTATTTTAGTCATGATTATCTAGTTGCGCGTTTATTAAGCTTTTAACGAAATCTAATAAGTAAGACCATATTAGTTTAGTTGCTGAACTAGGATCATAAAACTCTTCAATTTCATCAACAAACGTTAAATAAAAGAAAAGAAAAACAATAAAAGTTTTATGACAAATTTTAACATATCCATAGAGACAAAGATGGAAGGCACCTACAGGGGCTTAGGACCTGTCATCGGCTGGTTACGCGATCACTTTATGCGCTTGCGCTACGTTCACCAATTATACCTTCCTATAGAATTCCCTGTCGGACAACGGACAACGGTCTTTCAACGGACTGAGGCAGAGAGACGCATTTGCGTGCACACTGTTTAACTTGGCACTGGAAAAGGCCATCCGATACTCGGGTATTCAAATTGGTGGCCATATCTTCAATAAATCTGTGCAACTCCTTGCCTACGTTGATGATATAGATATCATTGCACGCTCGGAAAATGATTTAAAAATTGCATTTAAAGCCCTGGCTGCATCAGCAAGGAATATGGGGTTGATGGTAAACGAGGGAAAGACAAAGTATATGCCAGTGCATGAACGTCGAAAACCGCCAGATTTGCGAGTCGACGATTACACATTCGAAACTGTTAGCGAGTTTGTGTACCTCGGTACTATGGTGACAAGTGACAACAATGTCTCAACCGAAATTAAACGCCGAATAGTGTCCGCAAATCGGTGTTACTATGGGTTGCAGAGGCACATGAAGTCTCGTCACCTCACCAGAAAAACGAAAGTCCTCCTCTATAAGACTCTAATTCGGCCAGTACTCTCATATGGATCAGAATGTTCTGATGAAAGAGCCCTGGAAAATTTTTTGAGAGGAAGGTGCTGAGGAGGATCTACGGCCCGACTTGTGACAATGGAGAGTGGCGTATCAGGCACAACTACGAATTGTATGATCTGTACAAGGAGGCAACCATAGTGACAGAAATAAGAATAGGAAGACTCAGATGGGCTGGACACGTCCAAAGAATGAGCGAGGAGGACGTCCCAAGACGGATCATGAATGGTGCACCGGGGGGACGAAGAAAAGTTGGAAGGCCGAAGCTTCGATGGCTGGACGGTGTGGTGAAGGATGCGAACAACATCGGCGTCCATAACTGGCGCAATGCGTCGCAGGATCGACATTCATGGAGGCGGGCTCTGCAGGAGGCTAGGACCCGACCTGGGTTGTGGAGCCACAGATGATGATGATGATGATGATGATAGAATTCCCTGTCAATCCAATTTTTTGAAACATCTATATATTTTAATCATTAAAATATGTTCGTTTGAAAATATGCTGAGAAAATGGTTTGGTAACAAGGTAAGTAACATTCCTTATAAGGTGACTATATTATCGCACAGATGTCACCCCTGAACTGCGCCAGAATTATTATTCCTTTTATGGCTTGTGAATATAACCTGAAAAAAAAATCTATGAAATAAAATTTTATTTGCGTTGTTCCAACTTATTAAACTTAATTATCATAATCTTTGGATGATTTCAGTGCAAACAAAAGGGAGTATTTGTCAATATTGAATGTTTATTCGCTCGGAGCGACGGAAAAAAGTATTATTTATAATCAAGCAATAATAATAATATAGAATGGTAAATGAATAATTACAATAAAATATAATGTTGCTATTACACTACGGAAATGTTTCCAAAATACGTTGCCATAAAATAAAATTGACGACGAATCTAACGAGGCGTTTTATTTATTAACATGTTTGTACTAAAAATAGGTATTTTATATAAAACAATTCAAGAAAGACCAATAATATGGATTTCGGATATATCTATTATGTCGCAGATTGATAGTAAAAAAAATATCGGATATATCTTATGAAATGTTCGAATTAATTATTTGTTCGTTTGTTCGTTTGTCCGTTTGTCCGTTTGTCCGTTTGTCCGTTTGTCCGTTTGTCCGTTTGTCCGTTTGTCCGTTTGTTCGTTTGTTCGTTTGTTCGTTTGTCCGTTTGTCCGTTTGTTCGTTTGTTCGTTTGTTCGTTTGTTCGTTTGTTCGTTTGTTCGTTTGTTCGTTTGTTCGTTTGTTCGTTTGTTCGTTTGTTCGTTTGTTCGTTTGTTCGTTTGTTCGTTTGTTCGTTTGTTCGTTTGTTCGTTTGTTCGTTTGTTCGTTTGTTCGTTTGTTCGTTTGTTCGTTTGTTCGTTTGTTCGTTTGTTCGTTTGTTCGTTTGTTCGTTTGTTCGTTTGTTCGTTTGTTCGTTTGTTCGTTTGTTCGTTTGTTCGTTTGTTCGTTTGTTCGTTTGTTCGTTTGTTCATTTGTTCGTTCGTTCGTTCATTCTTTCGTTCGTTCATTCGTTCGTTCGTTCGATGGTTCATTCTTTTGTTTGTATGTTCAAATCAAACTATAATAGATACTAACATCTAATGATAAAATAATTGAAATCGGTCAAAATGGAAAAAAATTTACTGGGCTTGCATAAAAAAAAATTCACGTCAAATTGATCCGTATTTGGATGTCGGTTAAAAATGAAAAATTGTATAAACCTCTTTAAGCAAGATATTGATAGTGAAATTAAGAATTTCGCTTTGTCTTTGTTAATCATCGTTCATTGTAATATACTGCAAATAGAGTCTTTCAACTTTATACCCAAATAGAGCAATCAATGTTCGGCTCTAAATCAATTTTGTGGTCATTGCTGAGTTCGCAGTTGGTATCATTTTGAACCGTTTCCATAGCCACTGGCTCAATCAATTGATAGATATATTATTACCTCTATTTGGCCACAATGTCCTCAATTATCCACAGTTATTAACGAGAACGCATCGTTATTATCTCGTTGGTAATTAGACGCAATCATCACAATAATTGTTGTCAATTATCTTTATTGCACTAAACTCGGAATAACGCCTTGTTGAATTCTGCCGAGTGATGGATCAATTTGGATTGATTGGTGAATTGTTATAACAGAAAATTTATATTATTTTTTAACAAATGGTTTCTTCTTGTATATTAAATTTGTAAATTGGCTGTTTTTTTTGCCAAATGACAATTTCTTCCAACAAACCATGACAATAAGGTTATGATATAACAAAAATAAAACAAACAAATAAAGGTAACAGAAGAAATACAAAAAATAAGAAAAATATTGAATATAATAACAGTTAATAGCAATGTTAGGAGAACAAAAAGAGTAGGAGAGGAAGAAGAAATCAGGTATTTTATTTTGTATTGCTACTCGGGTACAGTACTACATATGTCAAATATTAATTTCACCAAACACAGATCCAGACTTTAAAATATAAAAACTATTTATAAATTAAAAACTGTATCTTCACCGAGAATCCAACACAGGACCTTTGGTTCAACAGACAGATATCTAACGAATAACTGAACCACAAAGGCCGACAATACCTCAAATAATAGCATAGATTACAAAAACCCAGATTTTTTTTGTTTTATTAAAAATAAGTACCAACACTTTTTTTTACAATTCATTTAACAAATAAATTCGTTGGTTTGTACCACCTCATTAGGCCAGGCCACGCCGGTGGCACTCTATTGGTATCACTGATTTTACTTTACGCTTGCATCTCCAAAAGTGGCGCGGTTTATATTTTTAAGTGTTGGTATTTTTGATAATGCAATGTAAAATTTTCAGACCTTCAGCATACTTCAGTAGTGTTTTGTTGTTTGTTGTGACGCGAAACATTTTGATCCAATAAAATCTTAAAGTAAACCAAATAAAATTCTTGTTGTTTTCGGTGTTAATCTACATACATACCATCACGCCATATGATGGTGATGGTTTTAATCTATTGCCAGCTTTTTGTATTTTTCGATCATCTTCGCAAGATGGCTGACAAGTTTTGTTGTGTTTTGAATAAATTGTCAAGTGAAATACGGCGAAGTGAAGTTTTATCCGAAAATCAGTAATAAATCTTTGTGGAAAATAAATAAAATAACCTAACAATGCACATTTTATTTAGAACCATGTATTTTGTGAATTATTTGGCATGATTTTTGAAATATTGCAAATAAAATCCTTCATATGTGTTTTTTTAATGAATAATGATTGAAAAATGGTTATTTTTTATTTAAGTTAACCTTGAATCCGTTCCTCAAAGCTGGAAACATTTTAAAATGGAAATTTAAATTTGTAGTGGATTTGCATTTCCCCTATAGCGGGGATGCAAGAAACCTTATGATTATCCGGTTACAGCTTCTATGTATTGAGTGACACATCTGAAGTTTACTGAAAGTTTACTTCTATATTATCTGTGGGCCAGGCCTGTTCCCAGCTGGTATGTATACTAGATTAATATTTATTTATTTAAGATTTGGTACACAGTTAATATGCAATACACATTTAGATTATATCAAAACAAAGAAACCGTACACACAAAAATCCCACAAGGCAAAGCCTGTCTGTGGGTATATCTATTAAAATATAGACAAAATTATTTGGTTAATAACATCAGATAACGATATGAAATAAAATATAGCAAATTGGAAAACATATAAATACAAAAAAAATATAAAATAACTAAATAAAAAAAAAAACAATTAAATAACTAATCACTAATTGATCACTAAATAAGAGTAAGCTGTAATACATGTAGGTATAATGATTTTTTCCTATGGCATAATGAGTCACTAAAAACATCTCAAAAAGATGTTAGGTTCATCGTATAATCAAGATTATATCAAGCCACAAACTGGTTTGGCGCACCTGGAAGTCGCTCAACAGATTGAGAACAAGCATCGACAACCTAAGCATGAGGATCCTTACGGACGATGACTGCCTCTCGTGTGAATGCGAGAATGTCCTGCTTGCCCTGCTACCTGCTCATATGAGGATCTGCTACGCGGTAGATGCGCAGCATTCGACGTTGCCAAGTATTGGTTGAATATATTATGTAGTTTGAATGCTGCTGACACAAAAGAAGAAGAAGAAGATGTGTAACCCACGGTCCACTATGTGAGTCCTATGTTAGTAGTTTTATCGTATATGTTGTTATGAATTGAGAATTCGCTGGCAATAGTTGCATGCAACACATGAGATCCAACTGTCGATATTTGTATAATTGAAGAATAAGTACCACACTATAAACAAATAAACACAATGAAGTATGGAGGTCAGTCTTTTTTCCTACCCAGAATATAAAACAGGATGATGGTATGCATGTATGTTTGAAGATTAAGTATCAAACTAGGGGCTCCGCCCCTGGCCGCTTCGCGGCCCAACCCCGGTTTGGCGCTACGCGCCATTTTTTTAGGCGCTTCGCGCCTTTATTTATGCGCTACGCGCATTTCATTGGGCGCTGCGCGCCATTTGTTTTATACCAAGCATCGTTTTTTTAACGCTTCTCACCAACCTATGACCGCTGCACATCGAACCAATTCAGGTATTCATCGAACTTACAAAGTATTGAATGTTATCAATAGTGATTTGTAATTAAGATATTCATTAATTTACTAGGGGCTCCGCCCCTGGCCGCTTCGCGGCCCAACCCCGGTTTGGCGCTACGCGCCATTTTTTTAGGCGCTTCGCGCCTTTATTTATGCGCTACGCGCATTTCATTGGGCGCTGCGCGCCATTTGTTTTATACCAAGCATCGTTTTTTTAACGCTTCTCACCAACCTATGACCGCTGCACATCGAACCAATTCAGGTATTCATCGAACTTACAAAGTATTGAATGTTATCAATAGTGATTTGTAATTAAGATATTCATTAATTTATTATATTATTAGTTCAATGTTTAATAATGTTACCATAATAGAAATTAAACAATAAGTTATTAGTGTGAGTATATTTATCAATATAAATGAATCATATTTCTAAAAAAACATTTAAATTGTACTTAAGCACATAATATTATTATGTATAATGTTTCAATGTATATAGGCATGCTATAAGCATTCAACTCTCAAATGTTGTTGATGTTCCGTTATTTTTTTTTAAATGGGCAACTACAATAATATTGTTTTAAACAAATATAATAAGAATAGCAACATAAGTAATTGTTACTTAATCAGCCCACCTTTGATTTCATGTTGCATGTACTCACTGCTGATAACAAAACAAATTATTATTCCTGTATAGCGTGGCTCCTGGACATACATAATATGTCCACGGAACTGAGTTTTTCCAAATTATTATATGTGGTAAGGCATTGGTACAATGGGGAATTCTGAGCGGCATTAGTGTTTTTTTTTAGTCCAAAAAGAACGTTAAGGTGTGTCTTGTTTGTCTATTTGGTATGTTGAAGTTAATCATTTTCATAAGGTCTGTACAGTCAATTTTGAAGTTTTTTATGCCATAAAGGTACATTAAGTCTGAGGTCCTTCGTCTTGTCTGTAAAGTCTGCAATTCATGTTTGTAGTTATTACCAAATTTGTACTTCATGTTTTTCAAAAATATTTATTGTATTCATTCTATACTGTTAATATAAGTATTATATTGTGGATTCCAAATGACTGACCCTTGTTCCAATTGACTTCTAACAATTGTGTTATACAGTAAGCTAAATGTTTTCATTTGTGTGAATGGTTTACATACTCTCATCAGGAATCCCAACATTTTATAAGCTTTCAGTATAATGGTGTTTGTCAAATAAAAGTTTACTGTCCAGTTGTATGCCTAAGTCTCTACAGTCTGATTTCTTATCAATCATCTCCCTATTGATTTTGTATGTGTATTGTATTGTACTCTTTTTCCTAGAGAATGTAATGGAGTGACATTTTTCTACATTTAGTAACAGCTTATTAGAGTCAAAATAAGAAGTTAGTCTATCCAGGTAAAGTTGTAAGTCCTTAGTCAGTAATGTCTAACAGTTTTACAGATTTTCATATCATTCAGTTTTATAGATTATTATCTTATGTACTTTAAACAAACTTGGATGGTTTTGAATATGTACTGGTTGTATTAATTTGAATAATGTCATAGGCAAAAATGTAAATACTTATTTGTCAAAATATTATAAAAACAATATTGAACACACATACATACCATCACGCCATGTCCCTCACGGGGTAGGCAGAGAGAACCGAAGGCCACATTTTTCTATCTTGACACACATTCATCGCCTCATCAACATTCATACATCGTCTTATACATGTTCGTCTGTTGTTCAAGCTTCTTACATTTCCATATTTCAAAATAACGTTTACATGGTCGTGCCATCCTTTTCTTGGGCGCCCGCGACCTCTTATTCCGTTCCTGTCAGCTTTGTATATTTTCTTCGTCAGGCGTTCTTCGTTCATTCTTCCCAAGTGGCAAAACCATCTCAATGTGTTAACTTTCATTCTGTTAATTACATCTTCCTTCATCTTACATTCTTTCCTTGTATCTTCATTCCGAACTCTGTCATACATCGTTCTGTTACAAATTCTTCTAAGCGATCTCAATTCAACTGCATTTATTCTGCTTTCATGCGACTTCTGCCATGTCCAGGTCTTACTTGCATACGTCAAGGTTGGCACTACGATTGCATTATGAATGGCAACTTTAGCGTCTCTTGATATGTTGCGATCATTCATAACTGGTCTAAGCGCTCCATTCACTCTGTTTTCTGCCATAACTCTTCTTATCAGGCCGTCCATTCCGTTGGAACATACTACCCTGATAGACATACTCGTCGACTTGTTCAAGCCATTCATTCTCTACTTTTATTTGAAACACTGTTCTGCTTTCACTCTTTTCTCTATTGAACATATGAGTAAATATAAGTTAACCCTGGAACACCCAACATAATCTAGAACACTTGTATTACATACATAATATATACTACGAACAAATATCCATACAAACGTTCACCGTCATATAGACCTGCCCTATAATCTGCACCATATAAATCAACGCTTAAAGATGCCCTTATACATGCTAGAATATTTTGTAAGTTTATTGAATTTATTATATAAAGGAAAAATTGTAAAAAAATCAACCTTTTACCTAAGCACATAATGTGTAATTTTTCAATATAAATGTTTTCATAATGTCATTATCAGTCAATACAAAGCTATCATGATTTGATCTACATTGCTATTAGATGATTAATCCAATAGACGCCCTACGATTGATTTTAAATGTAATTTAGGGTATATAATATATGGAAAACAATGTATAATGTGCACCATATAAATCAACTAAACAATAAGTTATTGGTGTATATTTATTGATATAAATTAATCATCTTGCTAAAAAAACATTTCAATATATATAGACATGCTTCTCAAGATTTTTTCACAATGAAATACATATTCGGTACATGTAAATAAATAAATTTGAAGTATTTCATAAGTGAACATGTACATACTTATTTGTCAAAATGTTCAAAGCATACATATGAGAGAGAACTAAATGTTTATAAATCAATTTAAAATCTCTTTAAATACAATATTTTCTGAATACTTACTCATATTTTTTACAACCATTCTTGTTCCATTACAAAGACCATCTCCTCGTAGAATTTTATTTAAAAAAAATGACTGACTCATGCATAATAATTGTGTTATATAGTAAGCTGAATGTCAGGATCAAGTTGTAAGTCCTAACAGTCAGTAATGTCTATAACAGTTTTATAGATTTTCATATCGTTCAGTTTTATAGATTATCTTATGTACTTTAAACAAAGTGATTCACAAACTATGTATGCATTTGTTGGAACAGCTCGCTAGCACAATGTATTATATTGTAGACCTCCCCAGATGCAGCTAGAATAAAATTGCATAGTTGTTACCGATTGACGATGGTTTGTTTAAAATATCTCTCATACCGCCAAAAATTGCAACTCGAGCTTCATCTATTTTGTTGACACCTTACATTTAAAGGGTGTCTCATACGTACCCCATAGAACACACTAACTAACGTACCCTTACAACTTCATCTGCATCATAAACATACAGACTATAATTTTTCAAACAGTATGGTCCGGTACCAGGCACGTCTGCAATCTGAACACCGAAGGATGCAAAAGCATTAGCACTATTCTTCCGGATATATTGACAGTACTAACAACTACTCTTCGCCTAGCATTTCGCAATGTTCGCCTACGATCTCGCTGTTCTGTCATATCTCACTCATCCATCTCTTGATTTGTCGTGTTTTGGTAGCAGGCATCCACGGAGCATCCACTAAATACCTGCAACAAACAAAATAACACCAAATAATTAGATATGACGATGCGTCACGTCAAACGTCAAATGTCAATCCGTGAATCCGTCCATTGTCCATATCCTGTTAGTACAGAATGCTGCCAGTATTCAATTACGTATTCCGCAGATTTATTAATAACGTTTGATAAAATTGATGTTTAAAATTCCTTTTTGAACAATAATATTGTCAATTGATATTTAAAATACATTTTAAACGATAATTTTGTACTTTTTCGATTCAATTTATTTTTTATATTGGAGAAATATTTAGAATGCGTAAAATAAAATTGGGTAAAATTATTTTACTGGCAATACGCGCACATGCTAAGCGGCCACGACCACGTACAGATTGTGGAGGGAGACGTATTCAATATAATAGATTATATTATTAGTTCAATGTTTAATAATGTTACCATAATAGAAATTAAACAATAAGTTATTAGTGTGAGTATATTTATCAATATAAATGAATCATATTTCTAAAAAAACATTTAAATTGTACTTAAGCACATAATATTATTATGTATAATGTTTCAATGTATATAGGCATGCTATAAGCATTCAACTCTCAAATGTTGTTGATGTTCCGTTATTTTTTTTTAAATGGGCAACTACAATAATATTGTTTTAAACAAATATAATAAGAATAGCAACATAAGTAATTGTTACTTAATCAGCCCACCTTTGATTTCATGTTGCATGTACTCACTGCTGATAACAAAACAAATTATTATTCCTGTATAGCGTGGCTCCTGGACATACATAATATGTCCACGGAACTGAGTTTTTCCAAATTATTATATGTGGTAAGGCATTGGTACAATGGGGAATTCTGAGCGGCATTAGTGTTTTTTTTTAGTCCAAAAAGAACGTTAAGGTGTGTCTTGTTTGTCTATTTGGTATGTTGAAGTTAATCATTTTCATAAGGTCTGTACAGTCAATTTTGAAGTTTTTTATGCCATAAAGGTACATTAAGTCTGAGGTCCTTCGTCTTGTCTGTAAAGTCTGCAATTCATGTTTGTAGTTATTACCAAATTTGTACTTCATGTTTTTCAAAAATATTTATTGTATTCATTCTATACTGTTAATATAAGTATTATATTGTGGATTCCAAATGACTGACCCTTGTTCCAATTGACTTCTAACAATTGTGTTATACAGTAAGCTAAATGTTTTCATTTGTGTGAATGGTTTACATACTCTCATCAGGAATCCCAACATTTTATAAGCTTTCAGTATAATGGTGTTTGTCAAATAAAAGTTTACTGTCCAGTTGTATGCCTAAGTCTCTACAGTCTGATTTCTTATCAATCATCTCCCTATTGATTTTGTATGTGTATTGTATTGTACTCTTTTTCCTAGAGAATGTAATGGAGTGACATTTTTCTACATTTAGTAACAGCTTATTAGAGTCAAAATAAGAAGTTAGTCTATCCAGGTAAAGTTGTAAGTCCTTAGTCAGTAATGTCTAACAGTTTTACAGATTTTCATATCATTCAGTTTTATAGATTATTATCTTATGTACTTTAAACAAACTTGGATGGTTTTGAATATGTACTGGTTGTATTAATTTGAATAATGTCATAGGCAAAAATGTAAATACTTATTTGTCAAAATATTATAAAAACAATATTGAACACACATACATACCATCACGCCATGTCCCTCACGGGGTAGGCAGAGAGAACCGAAGGCCACATTTTTCTATCTTGACACACATTCATCGCCTCATCAACATTCATACATCGTCTTATACATGTTCGTCTGTTGTTCAAGCTTCTTACATTTCCATATTTCAAAATAACGTTTACATGGTCGTGCCATCCTTTTCTTGGGCGCCCGCGACCTCTTATTCCGTTCCTGTCAGCTTTGTATATTTTCTTCGTCAGGCGTTCTTCGTTCATTCTTCCCAAGTGGCAAAACCATCTCAATGTGTTAACTTTCATTCTGTTAATTACATCTTCCTTCATCTTACATTCTTTCCTTGTATCTTCATTCCGAACTCTGTCATACATCGTTCTGTTACAAATTCTTCTAAGCGATCTCAATTCAACTGCATTTATTCTGCTTTCATGCGACTTCTGCCATGTCCAGGTCTTACTTGCATACGTCAAGGTTGGCACTACGATTGCATTATGAATGGCAACTTTAGCGTCTCTTGATATGTTGCGATCATTCATAACTGGTCTAAGCGCTCCATTCACTCTGTTTTCTGCCATAACTCTTCTTATCAGGCCGTCCATTCCGTTGGAACATACTACCCTGATAGACATACTCGTCGACTTGTTCAAGCCATTCATTCTCTACTTTTATTTGAAACACTGTTCTGCTTTCACTCTTTTCTCTATTGAACATATGAGTAAATATAAGTTAACCCTGGAACACCCAACATAATCTAGAACACTTGTATTACATACATAATATATACTACGAACAAATATCCATACAAACGTTCACCGTCATATAGACCTGCCCTATAATCTGCACCATATAAATCAACGCTTAAAGATGCCCTTATACATGCTAGAATATTTTGTAAGTTTATTGAATTTATTATATAAAGGAAAAATTGTAAAAAAATCAACCTTTTACCTAAGCACATAATGTGTAATTTTTCAATATAAATGTTTTCATAATGTCATTATCAGTCAATACAAAGCTATCATGATTTGATCTACATTGCTATTAGATGATTAATCCAATAGACGCCCTACGATTGATTTTAAATGTAATTTAGGGTATATAATATATGGAAAACAATGTATAATGTGCACCATATAAATCAACTAAACAATAAGTTATTGGTGTATATTTATTGATATAAATTAATCATCTTGCTAAAAAAACATTTCAATATATATAGACATGCTTCTCAAGATTTTTTCACAATGAAATACATATTCGGTACATGTAAATAAATAAATTTGAAGTATTTCATAAGTGAACATGTACATACTTATTTGTCAAAATGTTCAAAGCATACATATGAGAGAGAACTAAATGTTTATAAATCAATTTAAAATCTCTTTAAATACAATATTTTCTGAATACTTACTCATATTTTTTACAACCATTCTTGTTCCATTACAAAGACCATCTCCTCGTAGAATTTTATTTAAAAAAAATGACTGACTCATGCATAATAATTGTGTTATATAGTAAGCTGAATGTCAGGATCAAGTTGTAAGTCCTAACAGTCAGTAATGTCTATAACAGTTTTATAGATTTTCATATCGTTCAGTTTTATAGATTATCTTATGTACTTTAAACAAAGTGATTCACAAACTATGTATGCATTTGTTGGAACAGCTCGCTAGCACAATGTATTATATTGTAGACCTCCCCAGATGCAGCTAGAATAAAATTGCATAGTTGTTACCGATTGACGATGGTTTGTTTAAAATATCTCTCATACCGCCAAAAATTGCAACTCGAGCTTCATCTATTTTGTTGACACCTTACATTTAAAGGGTGTCTCATACGTACCCCATAGAACACACTAACTAACGTACCCTTACAACTTCATCTGCATCATAAACATACAGACTATAATTTTTCAAACAGTATGGTCCGGTACCAGGCACGTCTGCAATCTGAACACCGAAGGATGCAAAAGCATTAGCACTATTCTTCCGGATATATTGACAGTACTAACAACTACTCTTCGCCTAGCATTTCGCAATGTTCGCCTACGATCTCGCTGTTCTGTCATATCTCACTCATCCATCTCTTGATTTGTCGTGTTTTGGTAGCAGGCATCCACGGAGCATCCACTAAATACCTGCAACAAACAAAATAACACCAAATAATTAGATATGACGATGCGTCACGTCAAACGTCAAATGTCAATCCGTGAATCCGTCCATTGTCCATATCCTGTTAGTACAGAATGCTGCCAGTATTCAATTACGTATTCCGCAGATTTATTAATAACGTTTGATAAAATTGATGTTTAAAATTCCTTTTTGAACAATAATATTGTCAATTGATATTTAAAATACATTTTAAACGATAATTTTGTACTTTTTCGATTCAATTTATTTTTTATATTGGAGAAATATTTAGAATGCGTAAAATAAAATTGGGTAAAATTATTTTACTGGCAATACGCGCACATGCTAAGCGGCCACGACCACGTACAGATTGTGGAGGGAGACGTATTCAATATAATAGATTATTGAGTCCCGGTAGATATACTGCCATGCAAATACGTGTCGAATGACGAACTTTGGTGAAAGAGCGTTTGCTGTAGTGGGTCCGGTTCAGTGGAATAAGCTTCCATATAGGTTAAGATCGATAGACAGTGAAAGTGTGTTTAAAAAACAGTTAAAAACTTATTTTTTCAAAAACTCGTATAGTGATTAAATGATTATTTCCTTGTTTATTATTATTTTTTCCAGGTATTATTGTTAAGCGCCCTTGAGGTGGATACACAAAAATGGCGCTATAGAAATTATCCATTTATTATTATTATTATTATTATACAAATTGTATGAAACGTTGTCGTCACTAAATTCAATTTTTATAAAAATTGATAAAAATAGTTTGAGATGTACAACTACAATGTTTATATTTTTTATAGCAAATTAAATTATCTAGTTGGGGTGTTTAAGCTTTTTTCAATATTTGGAAAAATAGGCAGTTAAACACATAAATTTATCACAAAAAAAAATGTTTTTCTTAATAAAAATGTTTGAGAAACTCTGGATTTTTTTGAAAAAACACATTTGAGATTTTATATTTTTCTATATTTCTACCAATTTTCAGGATTCTAGCTTATATGGAAAAATAAAGTAAAAATTCAAAAGATGATAACCCCTGACTGAAACAAAAATTCAAAATTCTGAGTATAAAAGTTTTGTAGGTATCTATAACTATCTATATATTCAGAAATTTTGGGCTCTGTAAATTGAGAATCAAAATTTATAAGAGGGGGGACACACAAACACACTAAATGTTTATTTGTTTAATTCTGAGTAAATCCTCTAAGCCTCTAAGTTGGTGTTTTTTGACTTCAAAGTTGTAAAAACCGTGAAAAATACAGACCCTGCATACAAAACTCGCGTATCTTAGCTTGAAACACTGTCGATATATTAAGAGAATAAAATTCTCTTGAACAAATCGAAAATTGGTTAACCATGTATGTATTATAAATTTTTTTGGCAAAATGTTGGTTCTTTAAAGTTTTGATATTGTCTTTATTTGTATGTATGTATTGTGTTCTGTAGTTATCTATATATTCAGAAATTAAGGCTCTTTAAATTGAGCGGATCATGTATTGTGTGTCTTCGGAGTGATTATTTGATGTCTTGAATCATGGGAATTTTGCGCAGTGAAATGGTTTTTCTTAACGTTTTGAAAGTATTGGTATATAAGGAATTGTTTAATTTAGAATTGTGTTATAATTAGTACGTTATATTTATTTTGTATTTTTAATTTATGATTGATTTATTTAATTTTAATTTTTTTTCTGTTTCTCTATTTGTATTATTCTATCCCTGTTACTGGCTGTATTTACCATGATGGTTGACTGGTAGAGATTGCCTGCGGGCAATAAGTCCGCCACGTTGTATAGATCAATAAAAGTCTTTTATTATTATTATTATTACGTTAAAGCTTTTAAGTTATAAACTGAAAATACCTGCACAAGATTTAAATTATGATTCCCTACTAGCCTATCTGCAAATTCGTGACCTCTCCGATAGAAAGGTTATATATCTGATATCATGGGTGTTTGCGCAGTGCGTTCTGCGAGTATTCACTTAAAAATATCATTTTTAAAGTTTTCTGAGCATTGGGTCACTTTGAAAAAATTGAGAAGCACTTTTCAGATATCTTTCAAAATCCAATGGGGTCTAATCGAGTATTAGATATACAAATTCACAAAAATTGAATAGAATCGAATGAATCTATAATCGATAAAGTAGAATAAACACGCCGTGCAAAGCACATAGCACGCAGCACATAGTACACAGCACACACACACATACATTGTGATGAAACTTTCAGAATAAAATCTCAGCATGATACTAGTTGATAATCTGCGATAAAAAATATCCATTGGGTTAGTGAGGAGTAAAAACACATCAAAATCAAAATCCCAGAAAAAAAGAATAGTCCAAATTTACTGTATGAATAATCCGATACTTTTTTTCAATTAGGTATGATATTATCACAATCAAAATATATTAAATTCCTTATCTGTATTGTATTTGTTGACCAGTTCTTATCGTATTATTAAAATATCATGTACTTGGCTTTATACCTATATTTACCTATGGAATAAACGTTTTTTTCTGCGGTTTATCAAATAATACCCACATTATTATGTAGGTATACCTATGTATATATACCAGTGACGTGCTCTGACATTTTTTTAATGAAAAAAGTATATATTCAAGTACCTACATGTATATATTCGCTACTTCCACCACCAACCCGCTCTGCATATTATGGGGACTGGAAACGGTCCTTTCACAGAACGCTAAATGTTCGACGAGAAAAAAAATGCATATCACGAAAAGTAGCTCACGGAGCCCTCTAGATTGGCAATCTCGGCACCACAGTACAAAATGAACAACCGAATGGAATGTGAATGGAAGATTCAAACTCGTGGACTGTCGTTTGACTTCATATCTTTTTGAATGAAAAACATCAGAGGTATGAACAAGATATCTGTAAACATAATAGGAATCTACCAATAGTAAGACACCATGACTATGACAGAACTTCTTAAAGGCTGTAAAATTGTTCTTCGAGATCACAAAATCCGCATGAGCAATGGGACGTTGAAGAGGCTCTCAACTATATCCCCTTCCTTGGGTAAGTGAGGAGTAAAAATCGCACCAAACCTTGAGTTGTCCATAGTTAACCCAAGTAGGTACCTTTTTTCTAAACATGATTTAACTGTCAATTAAATTAAAATTAAAGAAAATTTAATAATTGAGTAATTGAAGTGCATGCTTAATGAACATACTTAATGACCGGAAACAGACGCTCTTAAGACACTCTGTGGCGTTCAGATTGAACGTCGTGTGTACGCACTAAACACTCACTAAAGTTTTCGGGTGAAAAACGCTCTGACAGCTATAGTATCTGTTGACTTCTATTTTATCTGTGGAATGATGATTTATATTTGTTTCTGTGGTATCTAATATGTCAGTTGACATTATTTATGATGACAATATGCATTCACAATGAGGTTAATTTATAAAAATATCATTCAACAATTTCCAATAAAAGGTCAGAGATCATTATTTACTCCACTGCCCAATTGTTGTCTTTCGATAAAAATATAACCTAAAAAGAGACATGTATGATAAATGACATTTGACATTTAAAACGCCCGATGCAGTATTCAGATTGAAACGCCGCTCGAAAGCGAATTGGTGTGAAAAACGCCATAATCTGCAACTTCAGGAACATTCGACGCCCGACGTCGAGCGTTGAATCTGAACACAGCCCAGAATGTGAGAAAATTGTGAAAGTTTTGACAGGTGAAGTAATAGGTAACAAATAGAGGTATGTCAATGGGAAATTATCAGCTCTAATAGTATTTTTTGTGTTAATGTTTTTTTTTTATAAACCGTTAGATAAATAAATGATAACAATATGAAGTAGACTCAATTTGATGTCGACTATTGTCTGAGCTGTGTAGAGAATACAAATTTTCATTGTCATAAAAATAATATAAAAAATTAATATGTCCTTGTTAAACAAGTACATGTACATCTTCCTACGTTCCTTAAAATAAACTTGTGCTATATGTGAACGAAATTGGTCGAGGCAGGATTCGAACTCTCGACCACTGGATCAGGGCCCGCAAGCCAAGAATAAATAATTCTCGCCAGATAGACATATATCTCTGTCTCTTTTTTTCACTTTTAGTTCCGGCCCGCACCTTTCAGGGGGCGCTTATCATCGTGATATTATTAGTAAAAAAGATTTTCGCATGTTTTTATGTTATTATTATTTTTTTATGATTTGGTTTTAAATAGTTTCGAAATAGTTTTTAAATAAAAAATGAATACTTCTATATTTTATGAATATTAAATGGCATCAAATCATTATGTTATATTACAATTTTACTAATGCATCATGGGAACAGATTTCCCTATATGGCAATATAGTAAACATTTTCAACGCGTTGAAAATGAATCGCCATTTTTGTTTGATCTTTGTTGTCATTGCTGTTGTCGTTAAAGTACATATATCGAATTGTGTTATAAAATGGAAAACTTGGAGAAAAAAAATCTACAAATGTAAAATAATGTAAAAATCAACTACACCATACGTCATACATCCAAAAATATGACTAATTACTCTGAATAACTCTCTTTACACTACATGATACTTGTTGGGAAATTAATTTTAAATAATTGTGACTACAAATAACTAGATAAATTAATAATCAGATTAAACTACTTTATACAAAAGCATCCTCTTTTACTTTTTCCATAAATTATATTGAGAAATTAATTCACACGCCATTGATTGCCATCTAGCGGTTACAGAACACACTTAATGATAGTTCATTATTCAGCGTCGATAATTTGCGAGCAGTCATAAATCTGCCATCTGTGAGTTGGGGGCGAAAACTTTTTATATAAATTAACATATTATTATTGTGATACGATCAGAAATTCAACGACTTTACATAAAAAGTGTAACAATGTAATCAGTTAAATATCCCCAAGGCACGAACGTGATTGTCGAAGATGGCGTACCATTATTGCCGACAAAAAAAAAACTAAGTACCTACCTTATTCATTACTTGATAACTGGTGATCAATCAATATACCATTTAAGCGTTCAAATTTATGTTTTATGTACATACATACAAACCATCACGCCACTTCCCTCACGGGGAAGGCAGTGAGAACCAGTCACCTAATTATTTTTATTTATTTTTATTCTTCTTCTTCTCTCGTGTCAGCAACGAATTTAAATAATTTTCTGCCAGTGCCTAGCAACGTCAATAGCACAATCATTGCCCACCATAAGATCGTGCATGGTGCAGTTTACTGGACTTGAGGGGCAGCTGCACAGATGTGTGGTGGTCTGCTGCTCTCCACAGTCACATGTCGTTGGTATTCCCTGTTGCAGGAAGCCCCATATAGACAGGTTATCCAACGTTTTCCCAACGCCCGTCCTCAGTCTGTTTAGTGACTTCCACGTACACCACTCCACCTTGTGGCCCGGGAGAAGACTCTCATTAGGACGAACGAAGTTATCGGGGGCTTCTTGCTGCCATAGACGGAGCCTTTCTTGCTCATTTATTTTTATTGACATCTCAATAAAGATGAAGTTGGGATTTCAAAGAAGAAACGGGAACACAAGGCATCTACAGAGCTTACGACCTGTCATCGGCTGGCTTACGTGATCATTTCATGCGCTTGCGTAAAGTTAGCCAATTATGTCTTCATATTAAATTCCCTTATCAATGTAATTTTTTGAAAGTTCTATATATTTGAATGAATCCAATAATAAATTATTTTTTTTTGTTTGCTCGCTATTTATTTAGTTATAATTTTTATTTATTAAGTTTCCAAGTATCTTAATTTGTTAAGTTATTGATACTTACTAATAGTATTTACATATCGGACGTCCTAAAACAGGTTGACCTAGTTGGATGTCCAATGAGACAATATAAAAATAATACAGAATTTTATAATGAAAAAAAAATATTTTTTTATTAAAGAAACCAAAAATACATAGATACAAAAATACATTTTACAATTAAGATAATAATATACACATATGGATAGCAAAAATATATATACGTTGATACATATATACTTTATTATTATTATTTTGGTATAAACCACTTCACTAGGCAGAGCCTGTTTCGAGGTGGCGAAAAATAAAGTCGCATTATATACTACAGATTATATTACGTTCATTATTTTACTATTTTTTACACTAGATATAAAGTTACAAATTATTGAGGCTTAAGCAAGTTTCCGCAGTAAATAATGCCTTTCCTTCTTATCCATGATTCTATTGTTTGTTTTAGTTTCAGTTTTTTCATCAACTGAATGTCTTTAATTTCTTTATTTATAAGATTAAAAATTTTTGCAGCTAAGTAATAATAATGTCTTTGTCCGAATGTCGTGTTTGTCTTTGGAGTCAAGAGTAAATGTCTATGTGTCGTTTCGTAATTGTGTTGTACTGTAATGTGATTGACTTTGTCCCTTTGAAAATGAATAGAGATAATTTTTATATATAATTGTGGTAATGTTAAAAACTGAAAATTCTTTAAATAATTGTATTGTTGGATATGTGAGAGGTTTTTTCATTATGACCTTAATTAAAGCTTTTTGTGCCTTAATTTTTTTAATGCAACAATTATTGACAATTTCAGACTAAAGGTTGATATTAACAATTTTTATGATCGAGGGTATAAATTTTTAGGATTAAGCCATGATTAGAACGTATTTCATAGGCACGTATCATGAATAGTCCCCTGTTCGTGGTATAATAAAGTGTCCTCTTGGAGCATTTTGTCGGTGCCAGCATATTCCAATATTCGTATATTGTATAATAAATTGTACTAGTGTTGCACTATTACATTATTATTCTGTTTTGTTTATGTAAAAAAAGGAAAAATAAATAAATGAAATTAGATATTATAATATACTTCCACCGTGTTACAAAAAACAGAATTCGTTTGTAAGGAAGTTTTTTATTCAGGCGTTATTGTAACTAAAGTAAACCATCAAGGTCGTAATAAAGGCTTGGTTATTTTTAGTTTAGATACAGATTCTATCAACCTAACACTGTTCACATATAAAGATTTTAATAATACTTACACAAAAAAAAATACGAAGAATGGTTGCGTAAATTTTATTGCCTGTATAAAATATCTGAATCGATCCGATAACAAACACGAACGCCGTTTTCCATAGAAAAAAAAAAAGAGCTGATAAGAAATAACGATTCTCTATGGAGGTGTGCCAACACCATTAAATTACCGGACAACAGTTTCTAAAAAGTATTTATTTGTTTGTTGCGAGTAACGCTCCACGTGCCCCCCTATCCTATGAATGTTCCCATTGACGACCAACGTGATTTAAGCGCACTTTTTCAACGCAGCCCGGTTTCCAACGCTAAACAGCATCCAAAATACAGGGGGGCAAGTCTGGTCCGATCGGCGAAATCAAAACCCTAGTGATTACCCATATCATGGGTATAATAAATTATCATATGGAGTTCTATGACATCTAAAGATATTATAGAACTCCATATATCAATTATATTTATTTATTTGTTTATTTATTTATTTATTTAAACAGTTAAAATGCAAGTACAAAAAAGAAACAAAAGAAACTAAAAAGTCAACAAAACATATTATATAGTAACTTCCTCCACTCTTTTTTATTCATCATAACCTCACCTAAACGGCTACGCCTTTCTTAAGGTGAGGCTATTTAGACAATACAATTATTATATACATGCACACATGCATAAATACACATTCATATATTATGCACATACATACGCACACATCAAAACAATAGCACCATAAACATCAACCACATGATCAATAATAAACAAAAAAATAAAAAAAAATTTTTTTTGTTTGATTATTGAATTAAGAAAATACCTACTCGATTGCATCGAATATATTAAAAACGAGTGGGTTGTGGCCAACACTAAACTCTCCACACCACAAATATTGACAATGAAATATTTTATTCATTCTAAATTTTACTACCAGGAATATAAATTTTCTAACGATAGTATATTTTCATGTTAAGATAGACAAACTATTAATGCAGTATGGTGAAGAATTCTAATGTTGTATGAAATATTTTAATAAAAGCAGATAAATTTTGTTTTAAAGGACGTTAGAGCATTTTGACAATTTTGACACGTGATATCATATGAAGAAATTTTTGTTATTTATGGAAAGCTAATCAGTTCGATGTTCAAGCTCTTTACATTATAACATGAAATCAAATTACTGAACTTTTCCATACATAAGAAATTTATCTTATTATATACATTTTTATTCATACTAAATTTTACTACCAGGAAAATAAATTTTCTATCGATAGTA
This sequence comes from Molanna angustata, assembly GCA_963576475.1. NCBI lineage: Eukaryota > Metazoa > Arthropoda > Insecta > Trichoptera > Molannidae > Molanna > Molanna angustata. Next base: position 9,494,932 of record OY754984.1, read on the forward strand.
TATTTTTATGTTAAGATAGACAAACTATTATTGCAGTATGGTGTAGAATGCTTATGTTGTATGAAATATTTTAATAAAAGCAGATAAATTTTGTTTTAAAGGACGCGAAAGCATCTTCAAAATTTTGACACGTGATATCATATGAAGAAATTTTTTGTTATTTATGGAAAGCTAATCAGTTCTATGTTCAAACTCTTTACATTATAACATGAAATCAAATAACTGAACTTTTCCATACATAGAAATTTATCTAATTACATTTTTATTCATACTAAATGTTACTACCAGGAATATAAATTTTCTTCCGATAGTATATTTTTATGTTAAGATAAACAAACTATTAATGATGTATAGTGAAGAATGCTTATGTTGTATGAAATATTTTAATAAAAGCAGATAAATAATGTTTTAAAGAACGCGAGAGAATTTTAAAAAATTTGACACGTGATATCATATGAAGAAATTTTTTGTTATTTATGGAAAGCTAATCAGTTCTATGTTCAAGCTCTTTACTATATAACATGAAATCAAATTACTGAACTTTTCCATACATAGATATTTATCTAATTACATTTTTATTCATACTAAATGTTACTACCAGGAATATAAATTTTCTTCCGATAGTATATTTTTATGTTAAGATAGACAAACTATTAATGCCGTATAGTGAAGAATGCTAATGTTGTATGAAATATTATAAAAAAGCAGATAAATTTTGTTTTAAAGAACGCGAGAGCATTTTGAAAATTTTGACACGTGATATCATATGAAGATTTTTTTTGTTATTTACGGAAAGCTAATCAGTTCTATGTTCAAGCTCTTAACATTATAACATGAAATCAAATTACTGAACTTTTCCATACATAGAAATTTATCTAATTACATTTTTATTCATACTAAATGTTACTATCAGGAATATAAATTTTCTTCCGATAGTATATTTTTATGTTAAGATAAACAAACTATTTATGCAGAATAGTGAAGAATGCTTATGTTGTATGAAATATTTTTAAAAAAGCAGATAAATTTTGTTTTAAAGAACGCGAGAGCATTTTCAAAATTTTGACACGTGATATTATATGAAGAATTTTTTTGTTATTTATGGAAAGCTAATCAGTTCTATGTTCAAGCTCTTTACATTATAACATGAAATCAAATTACTGAACTTTTCCATACATAGAAATTTATCTAATTACATTTTTATTCATACTAAATGTTACTACCAGGAATATAAATTTTCTTCCGATAGTATATTTTTATGTTAAGATAAACAAACTATTAATGCAGTATAGTGAATAATGCTTATGTTGTATGAAATATTTTTAAAATGAAGATAAATTTTGATTTAAAGAACGCGAGAGCATTTACAAAATTTTGACACGTGATATCATGTGAAGATTTTTTTTGTTATTTATGGAAAGCTAATCAGTTCTATGTTCAAGCTCTTTACATTATAACATGAAATCAAATTACTGAACGTTTCCATACATAGAAATTTATCTAATTACATTTTTATTCATACTAAATGTTACTATCAGGTATATAAATTTTCTTCCGATAGTATATTTTTATGTTAAGATAGACAAACTATTAATGCAGTATAGTGAAGAATGCTTATGTTGTATGAAATATTTTAAAAAAAGCAGATAAATTTTGTTTTAAAGAACGCGAGAGCATTTTCAAAATTTTGACACGTGATATCATATGAAGATTTTTTTTGTTATTTACGGAAAGCTAATCAGTTCTATGTTCAAACTCTTTACATTATAACATGAAATCAAATTACTGAACTTTTCCATACATAGAAATTTATCTAATTACATTTTTATTCATACTAAATGTTACTACCAGGAATATAAATTTTCTTCCGATAGTATATTTTTATGTTAAGATAAACAAACTATTAATGCAGTATAGTGAATAATGCTTATGTTGTATGAAATATTTTTAAAATGAAGATAAATTTTGATTTAAAGAACGCGAGAGCATTTACAAAATTTTGACACGTGATATCATGTGAAGATTTTTTTTGTTATTTATGGAAAGCTAATCAGTTCTATGTTCAAGCTCTTTACATTATAACATGAAATCAAATTACTGAACGTTTCCATACATAGAAATTTATCTAATTACATTTTTATTCATACTAAATGTTACTATCAGGTATATAAATTTTCTTCCGATAGTATATTTTTATGTTAAGATAGACAAACTATTAATGCAGTATAGTGAAGAATGCTTATGTTGTATGAAATATTTTAAAAAAAGCAGATAAATATTGTTTTAAAGAACGCGAGAGCATTTTCAAAATTTTGACACGTGATATCATATGAAGATTTTTTTTGTTATTTACGGAAAGCTAATCAGTTCTATGTTCAAACTCTTTACATTATAACATGAAATCAAATTACTGAACTTTTCCATACATAGAAATTTATCTAATAACATTTTTATTCATACTAAATGTTACTACCAGGAATATAAATTTTCTTCCGATAGTATATTTTTATGTTAAGATAAACAAACTATTAATGCAGTATAGTGAATAATGCTTATGTTGTATGAAATATTTTTAAAATGAAGATAAATTTTGATTTAAAGAACGCGAGAGCATTTACAAAATTTTGACACGTGATATCATGTGAAGATTTTTTTTGTTATTTATGGAAAGCTAATCAGTTCTATGTTCAAGCTCTTTACATTATAACATGAAATCAAATTACTGAACGTTTCCATACATAGAAATTTATCTAATTACATTTTTATTCATACTAAATGTTACTATCAGGTATATAAATTTTCTTCCGATAGTATATTTTTATGTTAAGATAGACAAACTATTAATGCAGTATAGTGAAGAATGCTTATGTTGTATGAAATATTTTAAAAAAAGCAGATAAATTTTGTTTTAAAGAACGCGAGAGCATTTTCAAAATTTTGACACGTGATATCATATGAAGATTTTTTTTGTTATTTACGGAAAGCTAATCAGTTCTATGTTCAAACTCTTTACATTATAACATGAAATCAAATTACTGAACTTTTCCATACATAGAAATTTATCTAATTACATTTTTATTCATACTAAATGTTCAGGAATATAAATTTTCTTCCGATAGTATATTTTTATGTTAAGATAAACAAACTTTTAATGCAGTATAGTGAAGAATGCTTATGTTGTATGAAATATTTGAAAAAAAGCAGATAAATTTTGTTTTAAAGAACGCGAGAGCATTTTCAAAATTTTGACACGTGATATCATATAAAGATTTTTTTTGTTGTTTATGGAAAGCTAATCAGTTCTATGTTCAAGCTCTTTACATTATAACATGAAATCAAATTACTGAACGTTTCCATACATAGAAATTTATCTAATTACATTTTTATTCATACTAAATGTTACTATCAGGAATATAAATTTTCTTCCGATAGTATATTTTTATGTTAAGATAGACAAACTATTAATGCAGTATAGTGAAGACTGCTTATGTTGTATGAAATATTTTAAAAAAAGCAGATAAATTTTGTTTCAAAGAGCGTTAGAGCATTTTGACAATGTTGACACGTTACATCATATGAAGAAATTTTATGATATCTATGAAAAGCTAATCAGTTCTAAGTTCAAGCTATTAATATTCTTATATCAATATGAAATCAATGAACTGAACATTGCCAAATATAAAAAAATTCTCTTGTTACATATGTATAAGTTTCATACAAATATCCATTAAATAAAATATAATTTTTGAAACCGTTGAATATTTTTCTTTTAACATTGACCAACTTTGAATACAATTTTATGAAGATTCTTGGTGTTGTATAAATAGTTGAAACCAAATTAAAATATCTCTAATTTCCAGGTCGTGAGAGCATTTTTTCAGTTTTAATAGATGAAATCATAAAGAAACATTGGGAAAAAATGAACCGTTGTCTATGGAAAACTAATCAGCTCTAAGTTTATGGACTTAACACATGTGATATCAAGATGAAGTCAATCGGACTTATAGTTTGGGCTGCAGAGAGGACACAAAAAAAAAACAACGTAAATGATGAATTCATAGAGAAGAAATCAAAAGTTGTCTATGGAAAACTAATCAGCTCTAGGTCTTTGCACTTTACACATATGATGTTAATATGAAGTTGATCAGACTTATAGTTTGGGCTGTAGAGAGGACACAAAAAAGATAAATGCTACGGCGTACGGCGTACGGCGTACAGCGTATACGCCATACACACAAACACATCACGACGAAACTCATAGTGTGCATTCTCTACATGATACCCATTGAGAAATTGATGTAAAAAAAATACGCTTAAATTTTGCGAAATCATGACTCTCCCCTATTCCATAGTGTGGAGAGTAAAAATATAATAATACACTTCCATAAAAATAACATGTAAAATCAGTGTATTTAAAATATATTGTTTGACAAGAAAATAAAAAATAAAATACAACATATAGAAAAATAATATATATGACACAATATATCATAGACCAATGATACACAACAATGACACACATATATACACACTTATTTACATGTAGGTACATACACACACATGCCCACATGTAGGTACGCATGTACATGCGAATATGGCCAAGGGAAGAAGGAATAAAAATATTTTCTCTAAAAAAAAAGTTTTTCATGTATTAAATTATGTATGGCCTTTCTGAATAGATATCGTTTATCCATACATTTTATATTTTCATTTAAAGTAGGTATTGTAAATTTTTGGTGGAATAAAGATATAATGGCGCTGGCCAAAAGTTGTTCTCATAAATGGGACCTGGAAATTAGAAAATGCTGAAAATCTAGTAAAAACAGTTTGTTGAGATCTGGAAGTATGTTTTCTGTTATTATGAAATTTGCAAAGGATAGTTTTGTCCATGATATGGGTAATCACTAGGGTTTTGATTTCGCCGATAGGACCAGACTTGCCCATCACATGTCCAAAGGTTTAATATAATATAAATAAATGTACATCGAAAAATAATATAATAAATCTTTAATATATTACAAATGTATATCGAAAGTTTCGACACTTTCCAAATAAACAAAATACATCACGAGCGAATGTCACACGTAAAAGTCAACGCAAACGGCAGCCATGTTGGCTCGTCGGTAACGACGACAGCGAATAATTTTACAGATTTCTGTTTTACCAAAAAGGATGAGACTCGCCTTGAAAATAGAACACGTTCTATTTTTTGCCCATCGCGTTGAAAATCCCTTCGAAAACCTGAAACCCGTTGAAAACAGCGTCCGTGTAAAGTAGACTTTAGTGGTTGGTCATTTGGCTTCTGCTCTGATGTCCTGGGTTCGATTCCCCGCCGAGGGAAGGTCTCACGAACATCTTGCTTCTTTTGATGGAAAAACTGGCAAGTAATTTCAACCAGTGTATAAAATAATTTAAACATAATGAATGTCTATTATTTTTGCCTTGAATTTTTGTGTGAAATCGTATTCTATATACCGGGCAGACGCTGTCCTGCCACAGACCGCCTTCTAAATAGACCGCAGTTTACATATATAGACCTCATTTTATGTATTTTACTTATTTCTTCAAACATTTGAGTGTGGTGTATTCTCTAGATGCGTATTACAAAATATCAATGGATTTGTTCACAACGCCATCTGTTAAAAATGCACAACTTTTAAATGAATTACGAGCCTTTTTCCAACTGTCGATTTGTTCAAGAGGAGATACTCTCTTAACATATCGACAAAGTATCAAGCCAAGATACGCGATATTTGTATGCAGGGTCTATATTTTTCACGGTTTTTCCAACTTTGAAGTCACCAACACCAACCAACTTAGAGACACCAACTTAGAGACTTCGCAGCATATATGTTATATATACGGATTAACTCAGAATACGGAGAACATTTAGTGTGTCTGTGTGTCCGTCCCCCTTATAACTTTTGATCTGCTCAATTTACATAGCTCAAAATTTCAGATTATATAGATAGTTAAAGGCCTATAAAACTTTCATATTCAAACAGGGGTTATCAACTATTGAATTTTTAATTTATTTTTCCATATATAATAAAAACCATAAAAGCTAGAACACTGAAAATTGGTATAAATATAGACAAATATAAAATCTCAAATTTGTGTTTTCAAAAAAAAATCCAGAATTTCTCAAACATTTTTTAATTAAGAAAAACATTTTTTTATGATAAATTTATGTGTTTAACTTTCTTAAGCATTTATAATAAAAAAATATGATGAATTTATGTTTTTAACTGCCTATATTTCCAAAGTGTTTTAAAAATATCGAAAAAAGCTGAAACTCCCAACTAGATAATTTAATTTGATTAAAAAAATATGAACATTGTAGTATTATATCTCAAAGTTTTCTTAACAATTTTTATAAAAATCGAATTTAATGACGACATTGTTTCATACAATTTGTAAGGCAGTATACACTACACAATACGTCCTATTCTGATTCGTCTAAATTTATCCGTCTGAATTTAAGTATTATGAGAAATGTCAGAGTTGACTGCATTTATACGAGACTCATTACGTCACAACGCGTGGATAAATTATTTTTATCCACGGTCGCCCGTTGATTTAGATGTTTTCATACTCCGAAACGAATCAGAATAGGACATAATATCAGAATAGGACAGATCACACACTTACTCCCCGGACTACTCATCTCGCTGTGTTAAGTATTCTCTACCCACCTTGCATAAGAGACGCACAATAAGAGATATGATGTGTTTATACAATATATTGAATAATCGCGTCGATACTCCTAAATTATTAGAAAAAATTAATCTCAGAGTTCCTGCACGTGCACGACAAGCAGTGACCGTTTATTCAGTGTGCCTGTTGTTCGAACAAACTACGCAGGGAATGCATTTATCTATAGATCATGTAATCAGTTTGATTGAAATTTCGCGGATTTTGACATGTTTCCAAATTTTTCCCATTCCTATTCATAGTCCTGTCCTTAATTCCTAGCTTGTCCATTGTTTAACTAGTTTTGACTGATCTTATTTTAATTGTTTCTTTGTCTTTCTTTGTCTTTTTTCTTTTTCGTAAGATCGTAATTTAGTAATTGGTGTTACTATTTTGGTTTTTATATTTAATAATTAAATTTGAATTTATATGTATATTTAAAAAAAAAACTGCTTGTAACCTTAAACAAATAAATAAATATCTCACTCAATAGTTTGATACCAAAATAAAATATCTTAAAATATTTATTAATATGTGTTTAAGTGTTTATAGTTTGGTACGTATTCTCCAATTATACATACAATCGCCATCGGCAGTTGGATCTCACGTGTTACATGCAATTATTCCTATAAAAAAAATATTTTTGCTACATGCACATTTCAATAAATCATATTTTTGTTGAAAAAATTAAAAATATTTTTTTTATATCTCGATAACAGCGCCTTCTATGGTGTTAAAACTACCCTATCTTTCAATTCGAAACCAACCAACCAAATTTAGAAAATTTGATTGTAATCGGTTGGACTGTTTCGGAAATTGGCGTGTACGAACATCGTGGCACGAGATTTTTATATATTAAGATGTATACAGCTGTTAACAATTTAATAAAATAAAATTTAAAAAAAAATCAAGGCATTTTTAATATTATTAGGTTAAATAAGGTTAGGTTAGGTTTAGTTGGGTTAGGTTAGGTTGTCTGTTATAATTATGGAGTTGTACGATATGAACGCTGTCTCAATAGCTACAGTAAAAAGTTCGAAGTTAATGTTTATTTGTTAAATATATTATTAAACCGGGATGTAAGAACCGTACCGGGTCGAAGGTTCTTGTCTGTTTCACACGCGATCTCCAAATAATATAGTTAACTCGCTCAGGTGCAATGTCAAGCCGGTGTTACCATTGTACCAACATCACCCACTTCACCTACATAACCTTCTAAGACCTACATACATAGTGCCACCTGGGGTAATATGGGTTAAACTGTTCACTTCACATGTTTTATATAGGTAGGTACCTAATACATCAACAGCGATGAACAAAGACAGTCTTTCGTTGAATTTTTATGATTTTCTCATACACAGTTGCAGCTTTCATTGAACAGACGGACAGGCAGCTTCTTCTATAATCTTCTCCCATGCTATATCCCAACTCTTTGTCTGTGTTGACTGTTGGGGTCAGCTCTCCTCGTCCTTAAATAAAAGGCTCTTCTGTTCTGCACCTTCTCTATTAGGCTATGTCTCAGCAGTTGGTCTTTTCACAATCCAGGAATTCTTTGATCTTCCTCTGGATGTAAATCTTTGGCTTCTTTGTATAATATACATCCTATCTATTCTGACTTACAAGCAGCACTGTTTAAATACAAAACTGAAGGTCTCCGCCAGAAATGTATGCTCCGAGCTCTTGCGCACTTCTGTATTGGGACTATGGTGCTTGCCTCGTATGGCTTAAATCAGCTAATGTCGATCAATTCGATTGAGGCAAATTCGCCAACATAGGTACTTACAAAGTACATCCGTCTGCAAGTAGTTGTTAACGCGCGAGGGTGGTCACCGACCACTAGTATCTGCTGTATAGCAATATTCTTTTTCATCATATGAATCTACCCAGAAGGGTTCATAGTGTTCAATAACCCCGGTGTTCAATAACCCCGTGTTTGTTAATGAGCCTCGGGGGTGAGGTACATAAGCATACTACCAATGAATTCATCATCTTTTTTAGTGCCTGGTCTACTAGTGAAACTTTCATTGCTCGCGTGTTATTTTCAATTAACAAAACTGTTATTTTCTATTGTTTTAATTGTATTGTTAATGAACTGAACATTGATTTACTTATTTTATTTCTTCTTCTTCTTCTTAATCTTCTTCTTCTTCTTCGTCAGCTAGGACTATGTCCTGTAGTTCTCGGCACCCTGCTCCTGGGAGGAGGACGTCCAGCTGTCCCTCCATAGTTTGGGCGGTCTTCCTGAAGGTCTGCTACCTGTAGGATGTTCATCAGCTGATATCCTCACTTCTAGGTCTGAGCTTGCTCTCCCCATGTGATCTCTCCAGAAACGTCTTCTTGTTCTACCCCATCGCACCACGTCCTCAACATCACAGATTTTCCTTATTTCAGAGCTCCTCATTTGATCTCGGAGCGTTACTCCTGCGATGGGCCGTAGAGTCTTCATCTCCGTGGTTCTAAGGAGACTTTTTGTGCGGGTGGTGTCAGCTCTTGTCTCTATGGCGTATGTCATGATTGGTCTTATGCAAGTCTTGTAGATCATGACTTTACTCTCCCTCAGCATATTTCTATTTCTCCACACAGCACTTCTCCGGCATCCAGCCACTACAGCAGCCTTGGTTGCTTGTTCATTTACTTCATTATAAAGATCATTGCTGCTAGACATTTCTATGTCCAAGTACTTAAATCTCATCACTTGTTCTATAGTTTTATTGTCTATTACAAGTTTGCAACGTACTGGATATCTCGAGGTTACCATACTTTTTGTTTTCTGCATTGAGATTTGAATATTTAGTCTTTGGGAAGATAAGTGGAATTTACACATTAGTCTCTGAAGATCATCCTCGGAATTTGCAATTAAGACAGCATCATCTGCATAACATATTATATCTATATTTTTATATCCCATTTTATAACCTAGTCCTAATGCTTTAACATCTTCGATAATCTTGTCCATAATGATGTTAAAAAGAAAAGGGCTCAAACTATCTCCCTGTCGAATGCCTACTGCAGCTGGAATTTCCTTTGAGAGGTCATCTCCCACCTTTATGCGCATTTTGTTGTAGCTGTTTAAATTTTTGATATCCATTACATCTTCCGGGAGCACTCTTTCTAAAGCTTTGGTTAGGTCGACAAAACACATGTAAGCCGGTACATTATATTCTAAGGATTTCTCTTTAAGTTGTCTCACAACAAATATTGCGTCAGTGGTGGAACGATTTCTTCTAAATCCTTGTTGTTCGTCCCTATTTTGCATATTTTTTTCCAACTTCACACGCAATAGTGTAACTCAATATATCGAATGTATGTGTAGCTAATGTGTTTCACTACTATGCTTAATTTACCCACTGACTGTAAATATTAAATTTGATGGTACATGCACCCGAGTATTTAGTAATCACCCTCTGCGAACACGTTGTCTTGTTAAGCTAAGATCTGTTTATAAATTTAAATTAAGTAAAGTTTCAATTTACATAGTGACAGAATCTGTCCTGGTGACCTCATGTTCAATCTTCGGAATTGATCTCTAACACGTCACAATAGGAAGCGATTCGGGTACCTATTCTATCTGAATTCCCTTCAGGAGTCAAGAATAAATTTTGGACCAAACGTAGTTGAGCCCTCGGTTTGGTCTTTACTGAAAGCACCTTAAACCTTAAGGGTCACACTTGGGCCATCGGTAAGGTCTTTCCTTAGGGCTCCAGTCCACACGATATTGCAGATAATGAAATGGTATGAACTATTGCAGGATGTCTCAGACCGACAGCCATTAACATATTGTACCCTATAATTTGCATAGCACCTTCAAACATCAGAAGAAGAGTGGCACCGGATCCAGAGCTAGGCATAAACAAATACATGACCCAAGACACCCACTCTATGACAACAAAACACCAAACCCTCGCCTTAATTCAAGGAATAGGTTTTTATAGTCCACAGCCGATCTATAGACTTCCCAGAAGCAACGTGAGAGGAGTTTTGGATGAATGACCCAATTCCTGCATGAATGGAAACAAGCAAGAAAGTAAATAAGACACATAACCTGCCATTCCCAATATGGAAAACATTGAACAGACTAAGCGCGGGTGTGAGTGGTTGCAAGAGCAGCCTACACAAATGGGGTTTCTCGATGAAGGACGATATTAACTGTGATTGCGTAAGATTTAGGGATGTCTTTGTGGCATAAAAGTCTTTTGCGTCGTTTCTTGGTTCTTTTCATATTGTTCATTTACAAAATTATTTTTGATTGAAAATAGGTTTTATAGTTTCGTACTAAGCTCTCAACATGCATATTATTATTTTTCAAAAAAAAAAATATATTTCGGAAAGCCTTGTACCTACTCAAACATCACAATGAGCTACTATATGCGCAAAAAATATATACTATCACCAATTTTTTTTTTATTTAAAAATTAAGAAATCATCTACCTTAAATTAAAATATTTTTTTTTTATTTTTTTATTTATTTTATTAATAAAAAATATAATTACAATATTCATGTTATTTTGCCTAATCCCTTAAGGGGATTTTTGGCTGTGATCTTAATAGTGACAATATTATAATATGCAAAAAATGTAAAAAATATGTACATACATATATACACACATACATACATATATACATACAAACTACAGTTAAAAAGTAATGTTGTACATGTATGTACATACTAAATCTTTCCGTCCTACAAAGTCCGGAACAACCCGTGCTCACCCCTTAGTTCAACCATCGAGGATTTTTGTGTAATATATATCCTTTGACTTTCTTTTTAAATTCCTCGATGGATCCACACTGCTTCAAGCTGGCAGGCGTGGGGTTCCAGACCTTGGGCAGCAACACATCGTCGGTCCTACGTCCATAGTCATTGTTGAATTTGTTTGTACGTAAAAGTTTGTTGGTCACTGATCTAGTTTGTCTGTCGTGTGTTATTAGTAGTCTGTCTTTAGGTCTCAAAAAATAACAATATCAAATTAACAATAGATTGAATTATTACTTGCAAAATTTGCATGACCCTGATCTTGCATTTATCCATCACTATATTTAGGAATAACCGCCTCTGAAAAAATAAGACAACAATTTAACACTTAAGATCTGTAGGTACAGTCTGAAACCTTATTTTGTCCATCACTGTGTTCAGCCCGGGGTTGTACCGGTATTGTCTAACAAATTCTCTCAAGACACCAAAACTAATGGGTTTTCTCCTGCAGTAATGCAGGCAGGTACAATAGTCTAACATGATAAATTCCACCTTCTTCCTAAGGAGGAAAGATCGCTCCACTCAATTGCCCTGTAGCCTTCTATTATTTGTAAACGTCTACTCCAGACACGATAAATAAATTAATTGCTTTTCCAGGATATTGCAGTTCCAGGGAATTCAGTGAGTTCTATAACAGTAAACAAACGATATTATCACCTGAATCTTGGACGTATAATCTAGTACTCTTGGAATATACAGATTCCGTTGAACTGATTGTTTGATTTTACATTAACGCAATATGGATTAACATGATCTTGTTATTTTTTTTTTACTTTTCTTTCTCTTTTAACAATTTTTTTTTTCTCCCACCAGCAATTGCTTAATATTTCACTTTACTAATTATACATACTAAATAGAGTCTTTAAAAGGTTTATAACATAAATTGTAATTGAATATATCTTTGTTAATACTTGGTCAAGATTTTCCAATCATGTGACAACTTATAATAAGAAATAGACACCCTTGAATTACCGAATCAAATAAAAGTCTATTGTCTAAGCGAAACCTCAAAAATTTTCCATTGTCAATATCAGATGCTGCGAAATTGATATAGTTTCGAAACCTATTAAATTACTTTAGAAAAAAGTATAATATATTTCAAATGGGTGAAGTGATTCAACAAGAAAACTTTTTCAATGGATATTTATAAGGATTTTCTGGTATCATTGAATTTTCTCGGAAACTTTGATCTTTCTTAATAATAACATATAATACGGAGATTAAAAATATGGGTCCTTCTACCTTTTCAGATGGGAATATAACCTTCCTAAATATATTTCCATCGGTACAGACTAGGGAACTCCTTAATATTAATATGTGAAGAGACCTATAAAAGGTCACAGGTCAAAATCCCTACTAATTTTACAGGTAAGCGAGCTCTCGAATACGCAATTTTGTTATTTTGTTTTCTCGTCCGTCTGTCCTTAGATCCAGCATATACAATTATAAACCAGCATATGTATTGGAATATGGAGTGGAATCAAGTGATAGTGGAATCTTATACGCAAACATTGGATTTTTTATTCTGTCGGTAGTCAAATAATATTTTTTTACAAACTTTTTAACATCTCAATAGAGACTAAGTTGGAATATTAAAGAAGAAGCAGGAACTCAAGGCACCTTAAAGGCTTACGACCCGTCATCGGCTGGTTTACGTGATCACTTTATGCGCTTGCACAACGTTCACAAATTATGCCTTCTTATTGAGTTCCCGTAATCACAGGTGATCATGTAAACCAGCCAATGACAGGTCGTAAGCATTGTAGGTGCCTTAAGTTCCTGCTTTTTCTATAATATTCCAACTTCGTCTCTATTGAGATGTTAAAAAGTTTGTCAAAAAATATGGATAGAGAGAGCCGAATCCCACATTTGTCTATCTTGACGCACATAAATCGCTTCATAATGTGTATCTTTTTCTTTATTTTTGATTGACTTTTTATAATATATGTAATATATTTTTTTTTACTTTTTTATTTAGAATATAAAGAATGTAGGTATACATATACAATATGACAGTGTTTGTTTATGATTTTTAATGTGCACTTCACTATTTAGTAATAAGCTGTAAACAGTTTTTGGTTTAAACAGTTTTTTATTAATTGTACTTTGTTATGACTGTTTCTTATTACATTGAAATAAAAAAAATAAAAATCAAATAAATGAATTTTAAAAAAATGTGAAAAATTGTGTAGTGTACTTTTACGAAAAATATATTTTCCCGGATTAGTAAAGGAATATGTATGACAAGTAATGTACTAAATTAATTATAGTAATATTAAAAGGCATAGCTAAACAGGGTATATTATTATGATGCTATAAGCTTTTGAGCTGAATGTACGTACATAATAGTCCATATCCCTTGTCAGCGATTAAATTTCATTTAATTCTCTAGTAAATTATGTATTGTAAGCTTCATTATTGGGTAATAGTTTTCATACACTAACGTATAAAAAATTGAAGCAATATGTATATAACAAAGTATTAATTATACTATAACCTATGACATTTTATATATAGACACGTTATTTGAGAACAAAATGCTCTACAAAAATGGCACAGCATAACGAATTCTTACAATATCACCAAGAAAGAGCACATACGACTGACTACATTAAGCGAGTTAAAATTGAGTCGTTTATAATATGAGAGTAATAATAATACATTTATTTAACATAAGAAATGAAAAATTACAAAATACACCACAGAGACCACTCAGTATTTATATACTCAGTATCCATATACTCAGTATCCAAACAGTATCCATATACTCAGTATCCAAACAAAAAATATAACAAAACAAAACAAAATATATGGGTGCTCCCTGGTTGGCATTCCATTACTTTACCTATGTCTATCTAACTAGGAATAATTCCTGTTTTAAGACAGACAATTAAAAAACATCCAAAAGTATTGCACAATTTTGTGAAATCAAATTATTTTAACTATACTTTTACTTAGATCTTTGTTCGAGAAACACAGCCTTATATCATGACAAAATTGAATATATAAATTGAATATAGTTTGCAATGAATATATTTACTTGTACCGTCAACATTGAGTTGTGTAGATTTGTAATACGCGGTATAAAGTAATCTAAATGGCGTTCTGCAATAAGAACATGAAATAAATTGTATATGGATGTTTATATGATTTACCTCTCCACACACTCTGTCCTGTGCTGCCAGGAATATCTGCTCCACAATTCTGAAGCCCGTCCTGATATTACGCATCCAGGACATCTGTCTCCTTCCAGTCCCTCGAAGACCGTCTATCTTACCCTCCAGTATTAATAACATACATTTAAGGGTTTGAAGATTATGATACCTTGATAAATACATGGTAGTTATCAAAGTGTAAATTGAGTTTAAAATTTATAAATTTTAAAAACTTGCGCTGCACTCTTTCAATTATAGTTAGGGGACCATATTTAAGTATAAAATTCAAGGTGTGGAGGAATGTACGCTGTATGTATATAGTGTACGGAATGTTATACAACTTTGAATGATTTAGAAATACATGTTATAAAGCCAATCATTTTGTTTGGTTTTGTTGTTATGTGATTGATGTGTTGTATTGGATGTAATTTAGTTGAGAGTCCAAAATCACACCTATATTTTGAAAGTGATTTAGATAGGCTATGCTTGAGCCATCAAAAGTGTATATGTTATTAATTTTGCTAGTTTTGCGAGTGAAAGTTATTTTATTGCATTCATTTATATTTAGCTTAAGCTTATTTTGGGTACAATAGTCGAATTTATTTAGATCTTCGTGAAGCTTGACACAGTCATTTAAAAAATTAATCGCTAAGTATATTTTCATATCGAAAATGCAAGATATAATGAGTTATGAAACACTTTTATATGTCATAAGTGTAGATAGTTAATAAAAGAGGACCTAGGTGAGATCCTTGAGGAACCCCTGAAGATGGATTAAAGCAGATTAGAATCATTCGACCAATATTGACTGTAACCTCTTCCGAACGTACGTAGCATGTCTCAATGAATACCCAAATGTTATAATTTTGTAAACAAAATATAATGGTGATTTTGATCAAATGCATAATACAATATTTATTTTCATTCCATTTAAAATGAGCCACAAATGGCGAAACTCGTTTCGGCGAAGCACTCCCCCATCGACGGATAAATTATGGATATGGGTTACAAAGGGCCTTTCCTACTTGAAAAAGTTTAAACAAAACTGCAAGCCAACACGCAAAAAGTTTGTAAAGTCATTCCTTTCGCCGTTTAATTTAATAAATGGGCTCGTTGGAATAGCGCTCCGTATTTTCGCGTAGGAAGCTAATTGTATGTCGAAGACTTAAACTAATTAGTATAATTCGCCAAGTCACATAGTCACGCGACATCGTGTGCCTAGGGTGAATTTTCGATATATCGCAATTGAGTTTTTTATTGGAAATTTCGATTTCGGAAATAAGCAGAATGGGCGCATTATTGAAGGTGCGCTTTTGGAGAACTGTCGGATGGTTAAACTCAATAAATGTCGGTAAAACATAAAGAATAATGGGAAAACATTTATATTACAATGTTGTAATGGGAATTGCTACCTCATTTTCATTGCTAGTTGGAACATAAAAAACGAGAGGGTTTTGGCTAACGCTAAACTGATTTTTTTATTAAAAATTGATAATTCTTAAATGCCATTTTATGAAAGTGATTTATTTGCCATTTTATTCCTGATTTTTGGGTCACTTTGAAAAATTCGACAGTCTAAAAAATCATAAGCACTGATATATCCTTCAAAATCTAATGGGGTCTAAGCGAATATTAGATATACAAATTTGTATATTTTGAAAAGAATCGAATGAGTAGGTACTTTATTCTAATATCGATAAAGTAGAATAAACACGCCGTTCATAGTAGGTACCTACACAGCACACACACAGATATGTACATTGTGATGAAATGCTATTTTTTGTACACTTAAAAAGAGCTAAATGATGAGTGGTCCACAGATTCCGAAATAAAGACCAGGATTGAGATGGCGAGATCCACCTTCTTCAAAATACATAATTTGTGTAACCGAGATCTAAAGTTCAGTATAAAACGGAGAGCTGTTAAAGCATACGTGTTACCAGTACTATTGTATGGAGTGGAAGCAGGTTGGTCTCTCAAAATCTCAACAGTTAATAAAATTGAAGCATTGAACAAACAGAGATGTGGATATACAGAAGGTTGATGCGCATCTCATGGATCGAGAGTATTTTTAGTGGAAGAATTCTAAATATGATGGAGAAAGAGAGAGAGAAAATATAATGGCTTAAAAATCTCGGAATTCCAGATGCGGCGTCATTACTTAGGTTGGCGTAGGATCGGAATGAGATTGGTGTGATGATCGCTAACCTCCGTTAGGAGCAGTAAAGAAGAAGTAAGAGAGCTATCCAACGATGTATGAGCCTCTTTGATTGGACATGGACATGGGTACCAAAACGCCCATTTTAATACAAGTATGGGTTTCGTTAGTGACTTACATATATTATATGTGTGCGCTACTAAGTTCACGCAGGTAATCCTGCATTGAAAATGGCAAGTAAGGGATACACGGAAGTGTGCTTCTACAGACTCTGTACATCTCTTTTTTAGGATTCATTGGAATAAAACCAAGTAAAAGATGTGTGAAAATTAGACTTACCTCGTATAAGTTCCGATTCTCGGTGGCCTTTTTTTCCTGTTACATCCTCTAGCCCAATTCCCTGAAAAGAAAAAGAAGCATCTTTAGATTGTACCTACATTTCATTTGGTTGTTTATTAAACAGGATTTTAACATCAAACAGACTTCTAGGATGACCACCTAAGAGACGGAAGGAGAGTTGGACATGCATATCTCCGGAACAGGAGCGGAAGAAGAAAATACTTTATCGTTGAATGAACTTTTATAATCTATACTCTATTGTGTTTATGAATGTTTCTCGGTGTTTAAGCGTTTGGGTTTGGATACTGTAAATTTGTAATGTAAACTGTTGGTTCTGTAAATCAATAAAAAAAATTCATTAAAAAATACTCCTGGTTTGATGTAATACGTATAGCAATAGGTATTGTTTTTTTTTATGAAATACATTTTTTTTTCAATTTTATCAAAATATCAAATGAATCAAGCAGGAAACCAACTTTGCCATGACTGACATGTGAAGTAAATTAATTTTGCAAAAATGCTTGAGTTTGATGCGCCCTGCTATGGAACATAGCTTTTGTTTGAAAATATAGTTTACTTCCCCTACCACTATCCGCTCTACTTATGGCGAAACTTCCTCTTGCAAAACTCTAAAAAAATACACGAAGAACACAAGAGCCCGGAGAACTCTAAAACCTTGCAGACACTACACTCAAAATGTAATTATCTGCAAAAATTGGTGCGAACGCCTCGAAGAATCCAATAAAAACATGCTTATTTTTAATCAGATAACAACTTCACAAATTTTCTCTTAGACTACGTTGAATTTTCTTATGTTAGCCGTGGAAGTGTAAAGAGGTTTGTGTACACTGAACATACCTTAGCCGAAATGCGAGTATTTACCCGCGTACCTACACTTTGTGCTTTTAGAGTAAACTTCCTAAGTATTTACTAAGTGAATTCCCAAGAAGGAAAATGTTTATACCTAGGTACTCAAAACACTGTAAAGACAACGGTTTCTGCGTAAAAAAAGCGAAAAATGATTATAAGTAAGAGTTGGTTTAACTCGTATTTTAAGAAAATATTTAGGTAAATTATAAGGAGTGCTTTGACTGTTTTAAGATCACTAGTGACGTGCAATATTCAAAACTATTATTAGGTATTATAGGGACCGTTTTAGAGCCAAATCCTTTGATATGTATATGGATTGGTCAATTAGTACTATAGTCGTTCAGTATATTAAAGCTTTTTTCAAAAAGTGAATTTAAAGTAGATTTAAAGCAAGCATCAAACAGAGAGAGAGAACAGAAAATTTTGATTACTTACCTATGTATATTTACAAATCACAATTAAATATACCTTGCAATATAAACTTTTACATTTAAAGCGTATATTTATGCTATTTTTTTTTTTTTATAAAAAATGAATATGTCCTTGCTAAACAAGTACATATACATCTTCCTACGTTCCCTAAAATAAGCAAATAAATGCTTGTGATATAGGTGAACGAAATCGGTCGAGGCAGGATTCGAACTCGCGACCACTGGATTACTAAACCAGCGCGCTAACCGCTCTGCCACCGACCCATCTAAATGTGCCAATTAAGTGGGTTGGTTATCTAAGTGGTTAACAGTTTAAGATCAAATCAAGGTGATTTGATTTGGTTTGTAATAAGAACACAAGGACAGTTGTTTAGAGAGAAGAAATAAAAGAATAAATGATTTTTTTATTGAATTGATTTAATGAACAATTAATATAGCAGTTTTCACACAGGTGAATTTACAATCAATAACAAATAAACAGAGGAATTTTCTCACGATGCGTAGGTATTTTAAATAAGACGATTCAGTAAAACAGTACGAGCGAGTAGAAAAGCGAAACGTAGTAAGTCGAAAATTACGTACTGTGTACAGAAGTACACTCCCTTATATAGCTCTGGTGCTAAGGGTGGCAAGTTCAATATCCTCGAACTTTCTAGATCATTTCATCGAACTATCATACCCTGTTGACGTTTATTGTCACTCGCTTGACATCGCGGGCGATGAACTCGGCCTAGCGATAAACAAATATACTTGTCGCTAGGCGCGCGCTCGAAAGAAATTTCTCGAAGGTGGTCTGCCACACATTAATTAAGAAAAGTATATGAAAAATTGAGCAACTTAGAAATGTAAATCTCCACGATAGATGTTAGTTACTACGATGAAGTGTCGAGCGCTACATGGCCTTTTATGCCCTTAGGGTAGTGGTCAAATCTGTAAGTGCCGGGTGAACGCCCACTTAGGTTATCAAACGTTTCTCCATAGTACAATGTTACTGTCGTCAATATTCTGGTCCGGTTACTAACATCGTCCTAGTACAAATTGAACGAAAACAATATGTACTTGTGACAGATGTACGTATCTGCCGCAGTACAAAACGATTTGTAATATATTTATGTTACGTTTGATTAGCAGAAATCAGTAAAGTCTATAGGATTAGGTATTTAGGAAAACTTACAAATAAAGAAGTCGGTATTCCCCGTAGTTAAGAATGAATATATATTATACAATCTCCGATATTATTGTGAATCGATTGCTCTCACGTTCTGGTTTTATAGAAATAGTGCTTTTACTTTTGTATATTACTAAATGATGTATAGCATATGAAAATATGGTAGAACTACCATATATCATAGTGGCGACGAGGATTAGAACGAAAATTAAGGAGTTAAAACAAAATACAGTAAAAGTGATATTTAATGTTTTGGGAAAAAGTTAGGGTGAAAAATTTTAATATTTTCCAATTTACACGTTGATTTGCGTATTCTTTTGAGAAAGTGTATAAGACGACAGATTTCTGTAAAACAAATGAATTTTGACCAACTCTATGCTCTCTTACCCCATTAGACAAAAGCCCCCCTTCCCTTACCCCCTACCCCCTTCTTCACATTTCCACTTTACGAAGATCCTGAATCCCAACTTTAAATGAACTCTCTACCTGCACATTCATTCTACCAACACTTGCAGCGCCACCAAATTTATGTCGTCCAATTTTCTCTTTTCCCGATTTTGGAACTTTTCCAAAGTGTAAATCACGATTTAAGGTTTCAGAGAAAACGGATCTAATGGAATGTTTCCTTGTTTTTATTTCAAATGCAATTAGGCTACTCACATAACATGTGGAGTTTATTTCAATTACATAGTTAGTTCTTTCTAGTTTCACTTAATTGAGAAACACTGCCAACACTTTATGTATATTAGTACGGTATATAGACTTTATCTTTCTGTGATATACTCAATATCTAGATTTTTTAAAGAATGAATATTTCCTTGTGACAAGTACCTACATAATCATTTTCATAAACTACCTTTAACGCACCATTTAATGCACGTCAAAAAACGCCATTTCATATTGAAAGTCTACGTAACAACTCAATTATTAATTCACTAATCACAAACAGGTCAAATGACCTAATAAACAATGAAGAAGAAGATAAAGACCTTAAATAAGCATACATGCTTGTCAACAAAATCGTACGAGGCGAGATTCAAATCTGGATTACTAATCCAACGCGTAAGCCGTTTTACCACCGACCCAGATGTATGAATAATGAAAAATTTCCATTATATTATAATAATGATAGTTTGTGCAAACAGATATACATCTTTATTTTGATAGATTCTCCACCACCATGGTTCCAATACTCCTCATTGGCAGTTATTGAAAACAACACACATATACTTTATTGGAATAGAGATATAAATTACAGATAAAAACAACCTGCACAATAGACCCGATATAATCCTTAATTGAGAAATATATATTTATTCCACATACAACTAATTTAGAACAAAAACATAGATGAAAAAAAAAATTTTATGTTTTTTTTCACCGGTTACTCCGAGAAAAGACTGAATAATAATGGAATATTTTGTTGCCCGGTTTAATGATTCAAGATCAGTTCAGTTAAGCCCATTCATTTCCATTAATAAGCTATCATTTTAATCAAATTAAGGTGGGCCCTTATTTGTCGCAAGTACCTTAGTGGATTTAGGTTTATCTTTTGCATACTCCCCCCCCCCCACGTTATTTGTAGAAGTCTTGTAATTATTTTCTTGGAGAATTGAGTTTTAAAAAAGTGCTTTTTAATATTGTTTGCGCATTAAAAATATTAATAGTCAGCCTTGGTGGCTCAATTGGTTAGGTTTCTGACTGCTGATCCAAAGGTCCCGGGTTTGATTCCCGGTGGAGACACAGTTTTTAATTGTGTTTTCAGTTTGGATCTGTGAGACGATTAATATCGTAAGTCTCCAGAATGTGACAATTTGTTATTGGGTGCGTGTTAAATAAATATTTGTCATAGTACCTGTTAGTTGCCCAAAAATACTGTAAAAATAAAAAAAAAATTAGTTAAATTATAATTATTTGTAGAAACAACTTTATATGAAATTTATCTGATATTGTATATTAAATAATAATACGCAAACTAAAAAATGATCATTTGAAGTAGAGTAATATTTATCAAACAAAAAGTATGTGGTTTTATGTACAAACAATTCAAAATACAATTTCTGGAACGCTTTAAAGAAAGCAGTTTAAAATAACAGATTATTTGATTAACTTTCCGTTTAATATCTGAGAAAATTATTCTTGGAAATAGTGTTTGTTTATTCTTTGTTCAAAAACCTTTGTTCGAGATATTTCTTCCACCATAGTAAAATCTTTCAAATTCTTAAAAAAATACTTTGTAAAGTTATTATTTAAATTTTAATAACTTAGTAGCATGACGGTAAAAACTGATCAGGGATTCGCAGATATATTGCAATATAAATATATTTATTTATTTATTTATAAAAATCTTACAATCTATTGAGTACAATTAATATGCAATAGAGTATTCAACCTCACTAGGATAAACCTGTATCGAGGTTAAATAAATTCACATTTTTGACAGACGTAAATGACACAAAAGTAATACTATACAAAAAAACATGTCACCAATGTCGCTAGTTGGGTACTTATAAACCACTTATTACCTGGGTTTGATTCCCGGTGGAAATACGGTTTGTCATTGTGTTTACAGTCTGGATTAATATGTGAGACGATGAATTCAAACTCAATAGTCTTGTACTATTGTTCTCACAGCTGAAAAATTTTGCAGTCAACAATTTTTTTTTTCTTCGATAATAAATATTAATAATAACATTTTTTCTCGTTTAGAATTAATGAATCAAAAGCATTTGGAACGATTCATCGAACAAACTTAAAAAAAATATAATTTCCCTAGAAATGAAATGCCCTATGTTCATTGTTGGCATTTTTTTTCTTTTAGAATTAATGAATCAAAAGCATTTGAAACGATTCATCGAACAAACTTAAAAAAAATGTAATTTCCCCAGAAATGAAAGGCCCTATGTTCATTTTTTTAACCGATTTTAAAAACGGGCAATTAATTGTTGGATCTTTTGAATTCTGTGTCACCTTCTCTAGAAGTGGTTGTGAGAAGCTGCCATTTTGCAATATTCTCGACAGTGGTACAGATGCTGGTGTTCTGGATTCAATTCTTAACAGAGGAGAAATTTATTCAAAATATTTCTTTCGTAGTAAGAGCTTCGCTGAGCTAGAAACACAAGTCGCAAGTAATCGCCATTTGGTAATAAAAATGCCATGCACTTTTAATGGGTGCGAGGAAGTTGACATTATTATTTTTATAATTTAATGTTTTATTTTTGACGTTGACGGCATTTACTTGTAAATTTTTAAATTATATTTCATTATAACTACAAATAAAAACATTTTTTTTTATTTGTAACATAAGAAATAATATACAGGTACACATCAAAGTATACAATATTTTTACAAAAAAAGATACTTAAGAACTAGATGCGGAATGTAAATTGCTTCACTAGGTTAAAAACCTGTTCTGAAGCAGCTTATAATTATATAGGTATATTTATTTATTTATTTAATTTACAGAGACACCAATAGAACACTGAACAACACAAACAAAAAAAAACATGAAACAAAAACATAGAATCTCCAGTGCTCCAATAACAGGTATCTCCCGCATGGCTATTGTGCATAGTTAGGTATGTATAGGTGTATATTGTTTAGGTGTGCGTGTGTGTCATTGTATGTTAACGTAGAGTTGTTTATTTATCACTGTCTTGTCTGTTTTTTTTACCCACTTCTTTAATCCACATTTAAAGCTGTTTAAATTTGTAGTTTTCTTCAATTCAATTGGAAGCAAATTGAAAATTTTTACTCCAAGGAAATGAAAATTTCTTTGTCCATAAGTCGACTTGGTTCTCGGTATCTGTATATTTGATTGTCTAGTCTGTCTAGTCTGACGTGTAGTTTGGGTCGATTGGAAGTCATTCTCTCCACATATTATTTACAGTGTCCTTGTACACTTAATATTCTGTTGGGGTGGAACTCAGATATTTGATGCAGGGAAAGATGTATTTCTCTTATAATACAGTTTATTAACACACGATCCGTACAATACAATATATATTCAAGGTCAATTACAACTAGACGGAGGTACTACTATAAACGGCGAAACACACACAGACATGCTATCTCTTTCACTCACATATCTCACATTATTTAACAGAGCGACCGTTTGACACAATATAAAAATAACAAATACGTCACTAGTGTTTAAATTTGGTAAACAAAAAGTAAGGCGCATACCTCACTTAATTCATACCGAACTTTAGTTACACGCAAGATTTTGTAGTGTTCGTACGTATTGTCGTTGTCATTATACCATAATATGTCCAATTCTGATTCGTTTCACAGTACGAAAACGTCTATAACCAACGGTCGACTTATGTAAAAGGATTGCATCCGCTCGGTGTGACGAAATAGAGTCCCGTATAAATGCAGTAACTTTTTGACATTTCTCATATACTAAAATTCCGTATAAAATTTTTAGTCGAATCTGAATAGGGCCTATTGTGTAATGAAAACATGTAAAGATTGTCTATACTAGAACTGTGAAGGAACGACCAGATATATGATTTGATGCTGCATATTTATTAAATAACTAATATATTTATATGGATTTTTCGATATTTATTTTTATTTAGAGTAAACAAGAAAGTTGTCAAGTCCTATTTGCTTGTAGGTATGCAGAGGGATTCTGTTTTTATATTAGCTTTTTTATACAGCTATAATTAACATAAGTTCGTCTCTTTCTCAGTCATTATTTGGTACTAGCTTTTATGTCCCGCCGTTGGCTAAGAATGTAAATTGGTGAAGGAATTAGCAATCGTTTATATAATATTGTCACACAAAATTTTTGCTAATTCGTACTATGAAAAGTAATTTTAAATTTAAATAGTTTAAGAGGTGCAAAATGTTCAAGTGATGGCCACAACCCCTATTTTTATATATTGTCATCGAACGCAAATAATGTGTTTTAAATATTTAGTAATTTTGGATGGTGGGAAATGTTTTAAAATTGATTAAACAACAGTACTGAAAAGATTCTGTGTTGGTCAATCCCATTCGTTTTTATATTTTTCGTCAAGTGTGCATACCTATAGTTTATTATATTTTTTCACAATAAAACTGATAGACTTAAAACTGACACAAAAGTATATATTACAGAAGAAAACTTAAACTATGTTAAGAAGAAGTCTTAAATAGTTTATATTATAATTTGAATATAAACGTTGTGAAGAGTCCAGTAATGGCCCCAAACCCGATTTTTTATTATATTGTCAACAAAATCAAATATGTAGTTATTGAAAATGAAGCAATATATGATGACATAATAAATGGTGTAAATTTGATTGAACAAAAGTATTGAGAAGATTCTAGTGTTGGTCACATCCCTTTCGTTTTTATGTATTTTCATCAAGTGTGCATGTTGTTTATAATATTTCTGCAAGTTGTTTATATAGACTATTGGACTTAAAACTACCCTAAAAGACCAAATAAAAAAAGAAGAAGTATAAGACTATAATAAATAGTTTGTAATAAAAACTGACCCAATGGTCTACATAAAAGATGAAATAGAATAATTACACAATAGGAAATAGTTTGTATATTGAATGACATGTGTATTGTAGTTAACCTAAAATAGTTTAATAATTTTCCTATACAAAATCAGTATATGTATTGTTGGTTTTTAAGTAGTATTAGGTATGTAGGTACCTACCTACAATGATGTTCTAAATTAATTCGAATTAGAACAAATTTTATTTGAATATCAGAATGTGTCCGTAACCATAGTAACCATTCCAACATGTAAAAAATATCAAATGGTTTGGAGACATTTTTTGAATATGTAGGTACCTACATTGGTTTGTTCGATGCCATAAAAATGAAGATTGTCAGAAAAATCTATTATTTACAAATTATGCAATTTTATTATGCCTATATCTTTACTAATAATTAACACATTTTTACAATATATGTCTTAAAACATGCTATAATGTCTTGTGTTTCTTTATTATTATTTTATAATCACATTTATTTGAAAGGTTTATTATTTTTAAGAAGATTTTCATTCTTAAGAAATAACAAATATTGTATGGAAAGAGATAAACATGGCTACGCTGTATGTACAAAACGCTTACTTTAAAAATAAGTTATACATTATAATTATACAAAATATTCACCATATTTTTCACTTAAACGCTAAGTTATACTTGAAAATATATTTTATTCGTGTAAATACGTACTTCTAACTTTTAAATTAACAGATATTTGCGTGCAAATAGTACACTTTTTTGACAGATTTGACTAAGAAAATTTTGTATGAAAAAAATAATTATTGAAATATTTTTAAGAATTCAGCATTTTCATCGCATTTTTTAGCGTGACACTGCGTCAGGTATACTGGTACATGTTCGCACATAAATTAGATTTTTAGATGCTCTTGGTTTTTCAGAAGGCGTGAGACAAACACACACACACACACACTAACAAGATCATTGTTTTATTACTTAAGATGATAGATAATTATGATGTGATTACACTGGAGTAAAAGAGAAAATATGTTCGCAGTGCAGTGTCTATTATTCTATGATCTCTTTCTCACTTAACATATTCTATTGTGTGTGCTCTTTCTTGGTGATATTGCAAAAATTCGTTAAAATGTACCATTTTTGTTGAGCGTTTTGCTCTCATATAACGTGTCTATTTATAAAATATCATTGGTGTTTCCCAGTGAAAACGTCATTTAAAAAGGACTTTGAAAAGACTAATAAAAATCTCATTTTTTTATTAATTTATTTTTCAGTTTCTATTTATAGATTAAATGGACATAGCACACTATACTTTTCAAAGTCAGGTATAAATATAATAATATTTTAAGTGTTTCTTTAATTTAATATACTTCTTTGTGATCAAAGATGGTATTTCCTTTTAAAGTGCTCTTTCAAACGTGAAAGTCGATTTGTAATAAATATCTTACGTCAAAATACGTAGTTTCTGAATTTAATAAATTTGATTAGTGAAATAAGTATGTATACGCATTTTATGTAAGTTCCTAGTATTTATTTGTGAAAGGGAAAAACAAGTCCTTCAGTTATCATACTGACTACATATATTTATTTCCTTTCTTACTAAGATGTATAAGAATGTACAGATAAAGAGAGAATGTATTCCTTTATACGTGTACTATAGTAAATACCATTTATATGAAAATAAAAACCAAAAATATGAAAAAAAAAAAAAAAAAGTTTTTTCACGCGAGTAGATGTAATATGGACAATTATATACAAACAAGAGCTGGAGAACCTTTGCAGTGATCCTAACATACATAGTTTAATATATAAAGATACATCGACTTCGATGGTTAGGGCACGTTCAGCGAATGGGGGAAGGCCGAACCCAAAAGAAAATTCTCGACACACGACCGGAAGGAAGACGAGGTGTTGGTAGATTTAAGCTGAGGTGGATGGACGGCATAGGAGAATTTAAAGAGGATTAGCGTTGCGAGCTGGAGAGCGCAAGCGATGGACCGGTCTAAATGGTGAAAAATTCTGGAGGAAGCCAAAGCTCAGGGCTGTAGCGCCAATGAAGATGATGATGACACGCTTTTAAAACTGTACTATCAAATACTTTTAACTTTACAAATATTTTTTTAATCGTGATTTATTTCTTGTTTAACACAAAGGCGTAGTAGTTTCAGATGTCAGAAAACATTTCGAAATCTTACATTAATTACCAACAGCCCCTGTCATAAAACTCAACCGTAACGTGAGCACTATTGTTCTTAATTTGACGTCTCACTAGTTTTTAAAGGAATTGTTTTGTCTTAAATTTTTTTCAACCTCGCTACCAAAAGAAAGGCAATCTAGAAAATTGTATACGTAATAGCAATCATCTTTACCTATACATAATCTGATTAAGTCAGGCTAAAAAAATAATAATAATTGTTTATTAAAATTTTAAGATATCAAAATACATTACCGAATGCATTAATAATTATTGAAAGATTAAGTTTTCATTTATACCTAGTATAATGGAGTTTCACCACGAATTGTCCGTCGACAAAATTAACAAGTTATTATTCATTCATTCCACCACGGCATATGCCACAATGTGGGGCAACCAGCGACAGGTATGCGGGTGTGCATTATATTATAAAAGTAATCATGACACATGTAAACACCGGGTCAGTGAGAAAATGATTGCTTGTGCTGACCAGAGGTGGTCTGAGGAGAGCACATGCTCCATTGCCAAACAAACATGGCCAAAATATGATCTCAGAAGAACTAGAGAAATACTCTCGTTCAGAAGAGACTCACTCGCCAGAGTCATATCAGTATTAACGGGATACTGGGTTATACGAAAGCATGCCAGAAGGCTAGGGCTGGAGGCTGGAGCATGCCAAGACGAGGAGGAGGAGGAGACGGTGGTCCACTTCCTCTGTCAATGTCCTGCTCTATCTAGAATTAGGAGAAGCTCCTTGGGAAGTATCTTCTATGATGATTTAATTGACATAACGTCGGCCGACATCGGAGACATTATGACATTCATTAGCCACTCAGGCTGGTTCAAGGGGGATGAGTGAGTGGGAGTACAGCCCCATTGTGGTATCACAAAGGACCAATTGGCCTAAGTGTGTTCTCCTTAAGAACTGCCACCCGCAAAAAAAAAAACATGACACATGCGTGTATTCCCACTCACCAATCTGGTCTCACCTAAAAAATCATTACATTCAGAATGGGTGGTGAACCTCAATGCTGATGTATGTAAGAACTTATTTTACTTCTTGTATTTTCTGACAATTTTTAAACTCAATAAGAAGGCATAATTGGTGAACGTTGTTTGTTTGGTTAGGTATATGCAAATATTTAAATATTCGATTTCTTGTATTTTCGATAACACGACTTTTACGCTTGTTTGAATCGTAGGATATGAATAGTTTTCATCCAGTTAATTACTTCGATGTTTTCAAACGCTAAAGTAAATATTATCAGTAAAACCATGGCAAAATGAATATGTATAGTAAAAGTGTATGAAAATAGTTAAAATCTTACCTGATTCCAATGCCGCCATTTTGGTCTTCTTACTGTTACTGTTTTCTTACGTCCCATCACTCACTTTGTAAAATTCACAAAAATTTAATATTTTTAAACCGTTATTAGTTTTTTTTAAACACACAGATCATTTTTTAATCAATTAAACCACCTCACATTTTAGTGAAAATATGTGATGGTTTTTTCTTTATTTATTTAATTTATTTCATAAAACTACAGCTTTGTTAATTGTTTCGTTACATTTTGCGCTATTAAAATTATTACAAACCAATATTGTTTGTTCACTTTAAATCAATGAATTACAAATATTCAACTAGTATGCTGAGCAGTAAAAGAATAACAATTAAAAAAGAAGAAAAAAAACAATTGATAATAAAAAATAAAAAAATACAATACATAATGAAAATAAAATGGGGAAAAGGGGGGATTATTGGAGTGAAGGATAGAGCTTGTTTGAAGGAATTAGGGAACTGGGTTGAAAAATATCTTTATTTGTTTACGGTAAGTTTCTATGAAGTCATGGAAAATGTCATGAAATTTTTTTTTATCTGAAATATTGGATATTGTATTTTGAAGAAATAGCCATACGGCATGAAACGCACCACTTACACAGACTCTCGGAAAGTATTGAAATACATAGGAGAAAAACCAAAAGCCATGTAGACAATTTTGTATCTTTTATGAATAAAGTTGGGTAGTTAGGTATATATTTTTAAACTAGTTGCGTGTAAACACTTGAGATACAAATATCGATGGCGATAGTATGTGTATGGTGTAAGAATACGTAAAAATCCATGTATCTCTATCTATATAAATAAAACAAAGTTGGGTTAGTTAGACTATTTATAACTCAAGAACTGCTGGACCAATTGTAATGATCTCATATTTGTTGGATTCGTCTCCGCCCCGGAAAACATAATTACTATAAAAATATCGAAAAAAATAACGGAAAAAATGAAGAAATATAAAAACCATGTAAATATACTGTACGCCTGGTAGCTATTATGCCACAGATAATATAGAAGTAAACTTTCAGTATACTTCAGATGTGTCACTCAATACATATGTAGAAGCTGTAACCGGATAATCATAAGGTTTCTTGCATCTCCGCTATAAGGGCAATGAATACGCGACTGGTCAAAAATAATAATATATTAATATTTCAAAATAGGGGAATATTTCAAAAATCATGCCAAATAATTCATAAAATACATGGTTCTAAATAAAATGTGCATTGTAGATTATTAGGTTGTTTTAATTTATTTTCCACAAAGAAAGATTTATTACTGATTTTCGGAAATCTATATAACTTCACTTCGCCGTATTTCACTTGACAATTTATTCAAAACACAACAAAACTTGTCAGCCATCTTGCGAAGATAATCGAAAAATACAAAAAGCTGGCAATAGATTAACACCATCACCATCACATGGCGTGATGGTAAGTATGTAGATTAACACCGAAAACAACAAGAATTTTACAAAATCACACGTGTTATATTTATTATTTGGTTTACTTCAAGATTTTAAAGGATCAAAATATGTCGCGTCACAACAAACAACAAAACACAACTGAAGTATGCTGAAGGTCTGAAAATTTTACATTGCATTTTCAAAAATACCAACATAAAAAAATTAAATAGCGCCACCTTTGGAGATGCAAGCGTAAAGTAAAACCAGTGCTACCGATAGAGTGCCACCGGCGTGTATTATGCAAGCAATATAACTTGATGAAAAAAAAACATCCGAAGAAATCTAAATAAATGAATCAAAAATTTTAATCAAAAATCGAATCCATAACTTCAGGGTAGGTAGGCTACCTACCTAACAAATCATTGATAAATTTAGGATAGAACCTTGAGGTAGGTACCTAATATTATTGATTTAATTAGCATTATTATTTAAATAGTTTGAAAATGGAATTTATTATACGAAGAATAACCGAAAAACAAAACTTAATGGACTAAAGAAAATTTTTACATCATTCATGGGGTTGGTTCTTGAGCTGTCAAATACAGAAAAATGTATTCATTATTACCGATTTTCATATTATTAATATTATTTTCTAATATACCATTGAACAAAGTACATTTTTTGTATTCATTTTATAACGTTGATAAAATCCTAAATAAGGTTTAGATAAAAGTTAATCTCAAATAATAACGACAATATGACATCCATTGACTGAGGCAGTACGAAGTTCGCCGGGTCAGCTAGTTTTTTAGTGACCAGACTTGTACCACTGGAAAAAAAAGACTGATCTCCACACTCTCCTAACCTGACATTACATGTTTTGTATAGGAAAACAAACATTCCTATTTAATTTGTTTATTAAATTTATTTAATAATTTGGATTTTCGGTAATATAGCTTGGTACGATTATTTATTTTCATTTATGTATAACATACATGGATTTTTACGTAGGTATTCTTACACCACACGTATATTATCGACATCGACAGTCTGTTGGATCTCATGTGTTATTTATTTTTTTTTTTTTTATAGAATACAACAGCATTACAATAAAGATTTATACAGAGATAATTTTTATGTTGCCAATTATAGTATTCTAAATATTTTAAGTACATACACATTTATTAACAATTATGAAGACAGGATGGGAAAGGAGAGAGGTAGGAAGGGGAGTGGGGGGAAGCATTGACCACTAGAAACTCATATTATGATTTGCCTCACGTGTCTCAATGTATGAAGAAAAGTAAATTAAAATTAAGTTAAAGTTAATGTTAAAGGGGCACAATTAAAAAGTTAAAGATGTGCACAATAAAACAGAGCACAGATTAAACATCCGACAAATTCACAATTTTATTTTTTGAATACATAAAAACTTGAAGAAAACATATCCAACTCCGGAACGCTCAAACAATTTCTATTGTACCCAGTACAAGCTCTATTAATATAAGAATTTAGCATATAGTTAGTTTTAGAAGGTTCTATATAAAAGAGAGACTGGTTTCTATTTCTCCTAAGTGGACAATTACATGACAAAGATTATTCCATTACATGACAGGAAAAATATGCTGTTATCACAATACTGACACTAGTATATACACTGGAAAACTGTGATCAATTTGCACGCTTGCAAAACTTTCACATAACATTCAATATTTAAAACAATTTTATTAACAAATTAATATTTCTATTTTTTATCGACAGATTGGATAAATATTTTTGTTTATTTTCGAAGAATCGTATACAACAAAGGCTTATTAATAAGATCATTTTACACGTTAGCGTAACCTCACTTTCGAGCACGTACATTTGAAACTCTTCGTGAGAAATATTGAAATTGATTTAAAAAAAACGAATAACTAAGTAGATTATTTTATTATTCGAAATAAAACGATTTCTCAATAGATGGCGTTACAAAAAAAGGTTTCTTCCTTACTTCATAGGTATATGGCGATGGTGTTTTTTTAGCTTACGATCAGTTTCTCATTTTTAAAATATATAAAACTTTCAAAGTTGCATTGATAAGGGAACCCAATGAGTATGCATAATTGGTGAACGTTGCGTAATCGCATAAAGTGATCACGCAAATTAGCCGATGAGCTATGTAATTACCTTGAGTTCCTGGTTCTCCAACAATATTCCAACTTCGTCCCTATTGAGATGTTAAAAATTTGCCAAAAAATAATTTAATTATTGTACGAAATTGACATGGATATGTAAAAAAAACAATATTTTCCTCGCTAATGTCTGTGGAAATTCAACCCTCAAATACCTAATATTACGTTATTTACTGTTATGTACATCGCAAAAGCGTTTTCAATACTGTGGTTCGCGAAAAGCTTACAATTTAAAATGGGCACAATAAATTACAAATAATAACTGTTAAAACCTTGTCCTTAACTTATTTTTAAAAAATAATTTTACAAATTACACAATCGTACCCGACATGCGTTGCAACGCTACTCAAATAAAATGTTTGTGTACATATATTATGCGTGTGTGTTTGTATGTCTGCGTCTGTCTCTCTCGTGTGTCGCGTCTGCCCGACTGCCACTGTGTCCCGGCTGTTTAATCCGTCCGGTCCGCGCTTCAGTCCCTTCAGAACGTTATAGACCCCTTGTCTGATATCGATTAGCTTTTACAGAAAAAAACAAACAATGAGGGTCTCGGGATTCACAAGGGCTTTGATGATTGAAATATCATGTAGCGGACTTGACGGGATCACTCCATCGTGTCGGTGAACGTCCTCTAGATCCTTGTTCTACCCTGTGCAAATCCCATTACGACGAGCTTTGAAGTTTTACAGAGGTCCTAATAGCAGTATGAAAACCTGGACAGGTGGAGATTGCTAGAGGATGACCAGGACATTGCATGCGAATGTGGGGAGACGCAGAACATGTCACACCTACTGAACTGCCCGCTTATGGAAGGAGGTTGCTCTGAGGAGGATCTGTGGGAATCGAATGAGAATGCTATTATGGTTGCAAATTACTGGAGGGACACAATATAGATTGATGATCTTGGACACGGAAAGTAAGTAAGTAATAGCAATATTTCAAAAAAATAAATAAGAAAAACACTAATCCAAATTTCATTGGGACCTAGATAATGTCGAGTCACCTCGACGAAAGCGATCAGTCACAATTAATCGATTTTTAATGGATTTCCACTTTTTCAACACAGAAATTTTATAATTATATGATGTTTTATCTGTAGTTAATTTAATTACATCAGGGGGGCAAGTCTGGTCCGACCGGCGAAATCAAAACCCTAGTGATTACCCATATCGTGGATATAATTATCATATGGAGTTCTATGACATCTTAAGATATTATAGAACTCCATATAATAATTATTAATTGTATCCATGATACGGGTAATCGTGAGGGTTTTGATTTCGCCGAATGGACGAGACTTGCCCCCCCAGTTCTTTTAGCGATCAATGGTATTCGCAACGGTTTCCGCTAATACCACATCTTTAATTCAGTACATAATATTTAGAGATTTTTAGGCGGAAACCTGCCTTTATAGGATCCTTTTTATTTTTTTTATCCTTTTATTTTTTTGTTAAATCTCTTCAAGAACTTGGTTTCATTAAAGGAAATTTTCAGAAAGGTTTATATTATATATAATGTATTTCCAGAATGAGATTTGGCCACTGTTCAATTGCCTCCCATCTGTATAGAATTAGGGTTTTAAGTAGTCCGTATAGAATTAGGGTTTTAAGTGTCAGTGTGGTGAGGAGGATGAAACAATTAATCACGTATTTTTTAACTGTAAAAACAATTCTTATTCGTCAAAATTACTCACTAAGCTCCACTTAATATCCAACATCTTTTGCCTCTCAAAAATTCTAGTGTATTATTGTCTGTCATTTCAAAATTTATATTATTAAATAATCTAAACATATGATCAAAAATAACTTTCCTTATTAACAGTAAACAATGCACTCTTTTCAGGGTGAATTGCCTATTACAAGAAAAAACATTTAGATAAAATTTAAACTTCTACATAAAGTGAACATGATTTCGAGATTTTAAATGTATTAATTATTCTATCTTTATATTGAACCTTTGAAACGAAATATTTGAAAGCCGTTGGCACGCACGTTAGCAAAAATTCAATACGGGCCCATCAGAAGCAATTAATGTCCGCTCAGCGGGACTCCCTTTGCCTATTCAAGCGAAGTAACATGATCTCGGATCAATTAGACAATATATACACATCTCACGAGAGACAGACAATATAGCATACCTACAAGCACGATTATATTACGTAAAATAATTACATTTTATATTATGTAGGACAGGTACAATATGTACATATCTTCTGACATTCAACTCACATCTATAGGTACAATACGCAATGGCTATGTACGCTACGCTGATTCATAACATCACGAGTTACAGTTAGTTTTTTCTCCTCACTGCCCCAAGGGGAGTTATGAATTCACAAATTTGGAAGGTTATTTTTTTAATGCAGATTATTAACTAATATCATGCTGAGATTGTGTTCTGAAAGTTTCATCACAATGCATCACTGTGTGTGTATGCATCTAAATATGACGAAAACGAATGCTCTTCGTTTCTCTCTACGACGTGAACACTAAGTATCGGTGACTGATGTCTTATGTAATCAGACAATAAATGCTGTCGATAGTTGTAGATTCCTTGGTCTGGTTGTTGATAGGAATCTACAATGGTCACCACACATCGATTAACTCTGTAACAGGCTAAATTCAGCGATCTATGCCATCAAAAAAGTTAAGGATGTCTCCGGCCAGGATACAGCGAGATGTGTGTACTTCGGGTATTTTCATAGTATTATGTCATACGGTGTGATGTTCTGAGGGAGGGCGGCTGACTCTAACAGAGATTTTGTATTGCAAAAGAGAGGGGTTAGGATTATTCTTAATTTGCGCCCAAGAGATTCCTGCCGTGAATATTTAAAAAAATTGGGCATACTCACATTGCCTGGCGTCTATATTCAGGAATGCCTTACCTATGCTCGACGTTATATGAAAAACACTCCTCTTAACTCAGAATATCATTGGTTTAATACGCGAGGTGCAAACAACATCAGACCTGCAAAGTGCAGACTGGCAAATGTCGCAAACAGCTTTGTGGGA
This sequence comes from Molanna angustata, assembly GCA_963576475.1. NCBI lineage: Eukaryota > Metazoa > Arthropoda > Insecta > Trichoptera > Molannidae > Molanna > Molanna angustata. The sequence continues at coordinate 9,530,090 of OY754984.1, forward strand.
CAGAGTATTAAGCTGTATAATAAACTGCCACCTCACATACCTACAGTCTTTGAAAGAAGGTAGTTTTGAGAGAGAGACGAAGAAGTATCTCGTCGATAAATCATTTTATATAACTGATGAAATGCTAAATGAAAGAGATTTCAATTAGCATGGAGTATTCTGTCTTTGTTTATTAATAATAATTTGTTTATAATCAATGACGACTCCGAGTGCTCTGCTTGGGAGCCTATGGAGGATAAACCAATACTATACACTATACTATACTGTGTACCTACTATGTGTAATATACCTCTATTATTTTCAAATTTGTAAGTATATCAAAATTACGTTAAAAACTTAAATTGACCTAATTATTATTAATTTGGTTTTATAACTCGTAAAAAACATATTGAAGCATCACTTTTTTAAATGTCCGAGTTTTTATAGTATTATCCGGACCACAATAAACGATAAGATGTTTATGCGAAGACATTAAATTTCGCTTTTTTTATAGCACAGCCGCAGTGTTGCCGTGGTCCACATCGAGATTCCTGAAAAGTAACAAAAAAACATATTAGAATATTTTTTATTGCTGGCCATAAAAAGCTGGTTTGGAATCAGAAATGGATCAATAGAACAGGGTGTTTTTTTTTTCAAAAGTACCTACACGTACTAAATAGTACTACACTTATCCTACGAGAGGATATCAGGATTTTAGACTTCCAAAAACGAGATAGTTTATACCATAAAGGTCTCAAAACATATAATAGTTTGCCACCAAACATTAAAGTCTTGTCACCTTTCGTAGGCTAGGTGCTGAATACATATTTAAAAATTATTATGTTTCATAGTATTACATGTTTTTATAGTTAATTGTCATACTCTTACTAGTGTCCGACCGAAGCTTCGGCTTCGGCTTCAGCCACCTTCAGCCAAAAAAAAACACCTTCGGCTTCGGCCAAAGTAACCCGAATTTTCGGCCGAAGCCGAAGCTTTTTGTCAACCGCTAAAAACAGTTAAAACTTGTAAAAACATGCGCGAACATGACATGTGTATGGAGGTGTATAGATTCGGTCGGCCCAGTGTCGCGTGCCGACTGTCGACAGAAACAAAACAAGAGTAGTTCTGAACGCACGTGATAATTAATCATTAATAATATTTTTTTTTAGTAAAATCAAACGACCCAGGACCATTGGCTCAGTAGTTAGATATCTAACCAAGTCACGAAAGCAGATTATTTATTATTTTAATCGATTTTTTTAGTAAAATTAAACCTTCGGCTTCTCCCGAAGGTTACGGCTAAGGCTAAACAATCGGCTTCGGCTTCGGCCAAAATCTGACCTTCGGTCGGACACTAACTCTTTCCATACGTATTGTTAAAAACAAGTGTTTTTATATATTTTTTGTTTATACTAGATGTATTAATTTTTATATGTGTTTTTACATCTAAATAAAATTTACTATTATTACTATAGTAATAGAACAATGAAACATTTTTTTTTAAAGAATGAGTAGTAAAAAGTGTTTCAAAACAGAGGTTTCTAAAAAGATAAAAAAATAACGTATTAATTAACCTTTTATTTAACAATTTAAACAAGTATATTGCACTCTGGCGGGCTCATTGCCATCAGGCAATTTCTTACAAACATCCATATTACAACGTGAGACAGTAAAAATGATAGTGAAAACAAAAACTAAAAAAGATTGGTAAGGATCAAAAAAAGGATTGGAAAGATCAAAGAGAGCAAATCTGGATCAGGTGCTTAGGGAAAAATATTCCTTCTGTAGTTTTTTTCTTGAAAATACTTGGTTGCTTGGAAGAAATTTCCATAAGGTACGGTAATTAACTCACAAGTTTGAATTAAATTTTGATTCACCATCACACCGTTTCCATGTATGTATATATAGGCAGAGAGGACCGAACGCCAAAATGTTAACTCGACATACATTTCTCGTTTTATTCATGCGATCTAATCTAATCTCAAATGCTCTCACGCGGTGCAAGACTGCTAGCTTTTTTATCAAAAGTCTCCAAGACATTCACGAGTCGAAACCAGAGACGGTGAACTGACTCTCAGCGCTGGAACTGAGACTTTAAAATCTGATATAAAACAACACGAAAGTTAGTTGTGTAAATGCCCTTATATTATTCATGTTCTTCTTCCATCCTCCAAGATCCTATTCATATGATCGTGACAATTTTTTTTGGCTGACCTCATCTTCTCGTACCTTCATTATCAGCCTTGTATACAAAGAATAAAATCTCCCTTCCGAACGTGACCCTGAGGGATACCTCAGCTTCCAGACTCAAATCGAGGAAGCACAACCTCAGTATAAGTTACGTGGCTTTAATATTTTACCCACTTAAACAGGTATATGAGGAGGTCCGATGACGACAGCTATGTGCTCTAGGAGTACACTCCTTGAGTTGACCGGCTGTCGTAGGTCGGAACCCGCATCGTATTATGAGTTATGTATACTAAAATTACCAAACTGAATTCGTCAACGTCAGATAAACCCCGAGGGTTTCGATGGTTGGCTGTATCTTTGAATTGTAAATTATATATCAATAAAATAAAAAAATAAAAAATTGTTCACGAACCAATTTCTCAATAGTTGAAACTTGAGTTTCACTGTCATTCTCTTAGATGGCGGTAGTAATTATTTTTTTTAAAATACCAGGAATCTCTTGGGCGCAAATTAAGAATAATCCTAACCCCTCTCTTTTGCAATACAAAATCTCTGTTAGAGTCAGCCGCCCTCCCTCAGAACATCACACCGTATGACATAATACTATGAAAATACCCGAAGTACACACATCTCGCTGTATCCTGGCCGGAGACATCCTTAAACTTTTTTGATGGCATAGATCGCTGAATTTAGCCTGTTACAGAGTTAATCGATGTGTGGTGACCATTGTAGATTCCTATCAACAACCAGACCAAGGAATCTACAACTATCGACAGCATTTATTGTACCAATTTTGGATTGATAAGGAAACCCAGTAAAAATATGTTAGATGATCGTGGCGCAAGCGCTTAAAGCGATCACGTAAACCAACTGATAACAACTTTGTTGGTGCGTAATTTCCATTTTCCCTATTGTGAGATATGTGATGAAAATGCTGAAAATTTTCCTCACAAAATTTGAATACAATGTAGAGTTACTAAGTAGTGAGGGAATAGCGTAAGCCACAACCCACTTGTTTTTTTTTTAATATATTTTTTTAAACTGAAGACGAAAAACGTGCGCATACAAAAAATTATGCCCTGTGTTATTAAAAAATCATATAAAGACATGAAATAAAACATTCTATTTTTTTTTCTAGCAATACCAACGTATTTTTTTAAATTTATTTCGTCTGCCAATAAAACACACGACAAACATACGAAAACATATTTGTAAATATAAATTACGTTTTTTCGTACGATCCGTCTGTTCAAATTCCCTGGGCGATACTTGTGAATGTATCTGGTTAGACCATCAACTTTATGCCACGGTCCACGGGCTTTTAAGCCGTTTTTTTTAAGTAGGTACTCTTCCCCCGCTCCCTCCCCGCTCCAGGTGGGAGGCTGTCTATTGACGTGTATTTTTTATAACTGCGAATGTTTTTTACTACCTACCGCCAAATATTTTCGAACCCTTCAGCTTGCGTAGGCGTCGACAAACTTTTTATGTAACGAAAACATTACAAACGTGAGAGGACAAACAGTTGTAAAGGGAAAAATTTGAAAAAAAAGAATTATATTGAATAGGTATACGGATTGTTTTTTTTATTTTTTTTTTTGTAAAGAATTATAGGAACTCGATTTTTATGTGTAAAGAATTATAGGAACTCGATTTTTATGTGTCAAGAATTATAGGAACTCGATTTTTATGTGTAAAGAATTATAGGAACTCGATTTTTATGTGTAAAGAATTATAGGAACTCGATTTTTATGTGTAAAGAATTATAGGAACTCGATTTTTATGTGTTAAGAATTATAGGAACTCGATTTTTATGTGTAAAGAATTATAGGAATTCGATTTTTATGTGTAAAGAATTATAGGAACTCGATTTTTATGTGTAAAGAATTATAGGAACTCGATTTTTATGTGTAAAGAATTATAGGAATTCGATTTTTATGTGTAAAGAATTATAGGAACTCGATTTTTATGTGCAAAGAATTATAGGAACTCGATTTTTATGTGTAAAGAATTATAGGAATCCGATTTTTATGTGTAAAGAATTATAGGATCGCATCATTCTACTCAGGTTCCACAGTGACCAGCGACAATGATACACGAGAAGAAGCTATATGAAGAATCATGGCTGCTAATAGATGTTTCTACGCCCTACAAAAGCAGCTAAGGTTAAAACTTCTTAGGAGAAACACAAAGATCCTTCTGTATAAAACACTTATCAAGCCAGTCCTCACGTATGCTTCCGAAACCTGGGTGATGACCAAACAAACTGAAGGATCCATAGCGGCTTTTGAGAGAAGGATCCTTCGAACGATCTACGGGTCAATAAAAGAGAATAATGTTTGGCGTCGTCGATACAACAGGGAACTATACGAAACCTATGAAGAGCCCGATGTGATCAGTTCCATCAAGATAGGGCGCTTAAGATGGGCTGGTCACATAATCCGAATGGACGACGACAACCCCACAAAACGCCTCACACTTTCTGTGCCACAAGGTCGAAGGAGACCAGGAAAACCAAGAACTCGATTGATGGACAGTATCGATGCCGATGCTTCCATAATAAATATAAGAAACTGGAGAACGAAGGCAACGGATAGACGGGAATGGAGGAGACTCCTGAATTCAGCCAAGGCCCACCCAGGGCGGTCAAGCTTATGATGATGATGATGATCATTCTACTCAGTGAACTGAAATAGCCTACATTATTGTAGTATCTACTAAAATGAAATAGTTCCAGTTAATATAATCTTTGGCCATGTTAATATAAAGGTTGCCAAAGTTGCCATTCATAACGCTATCTTAGTGCCAACGTTGACGTATGCAAGTGAAACCTGGACATGGCAGAAGTCGCACGAAAGCAGAATAAATGCTGTTGAAATGAGATCGCTAAGAAGAATCTGCAATAGAACGATGTATGACAGGGTAAGAAATGAGAACATAAGGAAAGAATGTAAGATGAAGAAAGATATCATTAATAGAATGAAAGTGAACACACTGAGATGGTTTGGCCACATGGGTAGAATGAATGAGGAACGCCTGACGAAGAAAATATACAATGCGGATAGGATTGGATTGAGAGGCCGGGGCCGCCCAAGAAAGGGATGGCACGACCATGTGAATGATATTTTGAAAGACGGAAATGTTAGAAGCGTGAACAACAGACGAACATGTATAAGACGATGTATGAATGTTGTCGAGGCGATGAATGTATGTCAAGATAGAAGTAAGTGGCGTTCGGTTCTCTCTGCCTACCCCGTAAGGGACATGGCGTGATGGTATGTATGTATGTATGTAATATAATCTAATCGTTGTTATCTGTTGTGGTATCCTATTACAAAAAAATCAACATCTAAACAATGAAATAAATTTGGCGGTCACAGGCTCTTGGTCTACAGCCGTAGTGGTCATATAATTCTTCTTCTTTAGCCCTCCTTCGTCCTCCACAGCTCCTTATCTTGGGCAGACCGCATCCATCTACCTCCAGACACTCGTCTATTATCATCAGACCACCTTGTTTGAGGCATCTCAAAACTTCTTTTGCCCGTTCTAGGTCGCCATTTTAGCATTATCTACATCTGGAGTCTGTGGTTCTGGCGACATGCCCTGCCCAGCTCCACTTCTGCTTGGCAACCTTTTGGACATCGTCGGTTATTTTGGTTTTCTCTCTTATCCACAAGTTATCTTTATGGCACCTTTATTTATTTATTTATTTATTTAGTTTTTTTTTTTTTGTTTAAGGCAATTCACCCTGTAAAAAGTGCTATGTGCCAATTATTTCATGTCAAAGGAGAAAAGTTAATTTTTTTATAAATTTATGTCATTCAATGAAAGGAATTTTGAAATAACGGACAGTACACGTGAATTATTAAGAGACAAAAGATGTTGGATATTAAGTGGAGATTGGTGAGTGATTTTAATTAATTGTTTGTATATATTTTTGAAGGCGGAATTATTTTTACAGTTAAAAAATACATGATCAATTGTCTCATCCTCATCACCACACTGGCAAAGTGGGCTATTTAGAACTCTAATTCTATACAGATGGGAGGCAATTGAACAATGGCCAATTCTCATTCTAGAAATACATGATATTAATCGTTTAGATATGTTTCTATTATAAAACCATGGTTTAGAGGAAATTTTTTGTTGGATACCTGTATTTAGTTGATACCTTATATTTAGTTTAAATTTAGACAAAAAAACAGCATTACGACATAGTACAATACAATAGTAACATCAAGTATTAAGGCCTTTTACATTTTGTCGTTGTGATTAATATAAAATAATACAATAAGTTTGCAAAAAATCATAAAATATGATCATGGGTTGGTTGGTATGTAGGTAAGAGCAACATTTCAAGTTTACAATGATGCAAAACATAATATTCAACTAAAAGGAAAAAAAAGAAAAAAGAGAATTAATGCCGTCAAGGTTTCCTATAATAAGCGGTTATTGATCTTCTTTTGTATAGAGTATTTAAATGTTGTGGAACTGAGGTGGAAGATGTCAAACTTTATATTACTGGATAAGATCATAGATACTTTCTATTTACTTACTTGAGTTTTTGCAAGCTGACGTGTGGCGTGTGACGAAGGGTACACTGAGACTGAGATTTAGATTTAAATTTGAATTCACTAAGGAAATAATTGTTTTTATGTTTTTGGGATTTGGTTAGTTCATTTTTAAATATTTTTATATAAATAGCCGTCATGTTTTTATAATAATGTTTTTTTTTAATCCGTCATGTTTTTATAATAATGTTTCTTTTTAATAATTTTATATAATTGTAGCCATTATATTTTTTACTATTTTAACAATCATTTTAGTCATCTTTTTAATATTTTGTATTATTTTATTGTGTTAATATGTGTATGTTTATATTGTAATCATAATTTTATACGAAAGAAATAGTCATCATGTTTTTGTCATTTTTCATTTTTTTTATGATTGTAAAAAAGCCATTATATTTATAGTATTTTAGTCAAATTTTTTTTATTAATATTTTTATATAATTGTATTAATATGTGTACGCTTATACTGTATTCATAATTTTATGTGAAAGAAATAGCCATCATGACACAGGCTTTGCCTAGTTTGATGGTGATTAAAACACCTTAATGACACTGCTTTCTACATCACTGTATAATATATGTATATGTTAATAATAATATGAAATATAAGTGTATCAATATTTGTCAGACATGAATAAAATAAATAAAAATAAATAAAAAAATATACTAGACGTCAAGTTAGGACAGGTCGCGAGGTTGTTTAACGCTTGAATAACGCGTCATTTGAAATATTTCAAAATGGCGGATCTTTCACATATATGATCCGACGCATATTTGAAATTGACAGAAAAATTTAATCCTGATAACGTTTCTCCTTGTTATTCTTCATCAAAATCGTGTTTAAATTGACTCAACACGGCACTACGCGGTGTTTGTTTTTATTTTTCGATGTCAGTTATCCAAAGATTAAATGCATTTATATATTTTTTGACATCTGTGAAACCAATGCGGCCATATGACAAAAATAAATGAGGGTGTTCGTAAACAATTCGTTGAACTAGTTAGTCATATCTTAGTATACGTTTATAAGTAAGATTTTTTAATACCGATCTTAACTATTTTAGTCGTGCTTATCTAGTTGCCTGTTTAGTAAGCTTTTGACGTAAGATAAGATAAATGATAATTTTACATTATTATGAAAAATCTTTTTATAATATGAAAAAAACTTTGTAACTTAATTGCGAATAAAAATCGACAAAGCAATTCGAAATAATATAAGGTATGAAGGTTTAATTTTATACAAAATACAACATTTAAAGTATCTACTTGCACGTTTGTTGTGTTGTGGCGTAAAGTTGAATAAGTGTTCAAATCTGGTAGGAAAAAAAAATAAAATATATGAAACAACACAATTATTTCCTCGGTTTCGGTGAATTTATCAAAGGCTTCCGTTGAAAACTTTTTTCGCGATAGAGAGCTTAGAAAAATTCCAACAGAGGGACGAATGTCTGCTATAAATATCGCAGGAAACGGAAATATATAACGAAACAAGGAAAAAAGAAAACATTATTTACCCTTCACTGCTATGAAATGGTGGAGAGTCATGATTTCACATTTTTTAAATGATTTTAAATCATTTTCTCAACAGGTACCGTTTATAGGGATTGCAATTGCTAGATCCCGCATCCAGCAATCTATCTGGATTTTATTTTATTTTATTTTATTTTATTAGGGACACTTACAGACATTGACAATCGCATACAAGAAAGTATATCATAATAATTTTACATAATGTCAATATCCAATTGGAAGTGAACACAACATGCGAAGTTCATAAATTATTTACACAAACATATTAAAATATTCAAGATAAAAGCAGTAATAAAAAAACTTACACTATCTCCAGCACTATTTTCGGTTTCCCGGATCCAGCGCTGCGAATCCGCAATGAATTCATTTTCCAAATAAAGGCGTATCAGAGTAATAAATTAAAAAAATAATAATAATGAACACTTCCTTGCACACTGCGCAAGTGGTGAGTTTATTGCTGTATGGCAATTTCTTCCAACTAACCAGTGTTTCCAGCCCAAAGAAGCAATATTTGCGTGAGAAATACATTTAAATAAATTTCTCCTCTGCTGGGAATCGAACCCAGGACGCCCGCACAGAAACCGAACGGCTTACCAACTCTACCACGGCGGTCGGTCAGTCAGAGTACGTTGTTTTATTAAAAAAAAATATTCCATGCAAAATTGTAACAACTATTACGTAGAATCTTAATTTTTTATAAAAAACTTAAGTAATACGAGTATCCAAGTAAGATATTAGGAGACTTACCAATATTGAATACAAATTTATTGTCATGGAGAAGTTTTTCGTTTAATATACAAAAACATTAATCAATATTGGTTGGTGCTCCGGTGGTGGAAGGATTGGCCGGCATTCTGCCGTTTCCAGGGACGCCCGATTGCTTTTCCGAATTAGCCGAAACTCAATCTACGTGGAGGCTCCTTCTGCGTCCCCATAATAAATAAATTAATTCAATATAATACTTTTACAGGACAAAATAACGACAATTAAGAAGAGATTATGACTAGTTTATACTATTTTCAACCGACTAAAATATACTTATAAATACGAATACAACTATGTCTTATTTTTAAGAGAATATTTTAGGTTTTTTTTCTTCAATTTTTAAGAAAATCCTGCTGAATCGCAATTCCTTCGAGGGAGATCGCGATCCACTTCCACGCCGGCGATGCTATAGAGCCCATTGGCCCTGTTCGCCACCGGACGCAGCCGCAATATCGGACAAACACAAAATATCCACCATCCATCGGGTTCAACCACTGCCCCCCCCGAGAATCCAACCACACACGTCAGGGCCTCCGATTGATCTCGAAATCGGCCGCTAAGAACACTCCGTTTCAAGTCGGAGGGGCTTGTACCCCGACCCCTCGGTCCTCGTGTTGGCGTCCGAAGGTTCCGCGGGCTAACACCGGGGGCATCCGATGCAATCATCACCTGTCAGATTTCCCTTATCAATCCCTTCCAATTTTATTCGCAATCCCTTATCATGTACAGGATGCAAACTTTGAGTTTCGTCGTGATGATTATGTATGGATGGCGTATCCTTCATGTGTTTTTTTTCTACAGCCCAAACTCTAAATCCATTCGACTTATTTTATTTTATTTTATTTATTTGGGAAGCAAACAGCTCATTAACAGTTTTGATTATACAATTTAAATGACATAGTCAGAACCAATAAAAGCATTCCATCAATAATAAATTTACAACAATAACAATAGATAGTTCATACAAAGAAATCAACTAAGAGAAAAAAATAATAATTAAGAAAATTAAAATTAGGTACCTATGGGACTGATAAGAGATAAAGAGGGATAGGGGGGGGGGGTGAATTAAGAGCGCATCACCTTCAGTATTTCTTCACGAAACCTTTCATATTTTGCACTGAAGATGTCCACCCCAGCTGAGAACAACGTGTTGTGAGAATAACATATTCGTGGAATAGTGGCATTCTTTCTGACATTAGTTCTGCACACCGGTACATGCAAAAGTTCGGGTCGGCGAACTGTTCTGTTATTCACATATGTGTAAAGTGCATATACTTGAACTGATTAGTTTTCCATAGACAACCATTGATCTCTTTTCTAAAATCTGTCAAGACTTTTGAATTGCTTTGATAGTCTGGAAAACTGTATTGTAGGTATTTATTTCATTAACAAATAAACAAATAAATCTATTTAATAGAAATGTGCTTCAAAAAAATGCTTTCGGGGATTGTCAACCTTTCCAGAAGATAAAAATGAACACTTAGATACGCGGACTGCGTGGAGTAGTCGGTACAACTGCTGCTAAAAAAATTCAGTATTTTGCAGTCGGTGGAGCATTCGTTTCAACTGCAACACGACTGCTTCAAGCGGTATTATTTTTTTTTTATTTTATTTATTTATTTAAGATTTGGTACACGGTTAACATACAATATACATAAATTTAATATCAATTATAATAAATCAACCGTGCACACAAAAATCCCACAAGGCATAGGCCCAGTATTTCAGTCGGCCCTTAGGAGTTTAACTCAAGTTTAACAAAAATATTGCGTATTTCAGTACCTAATCTTCCCTTAAATACTAAACGACAAATATTTAACTCAACGTTTCTAACGGATCGCGTGTCTTAATCTTGAGTTAAGTATTGTTTCGACTCTTGTTCGCCAGGTGGCGTACTAATCGCCGCACGCTTTAATGTTTCATTTCATTTTATACCACAAATAACTATGCATAATAATTATAATCATGATTTATTTTTGTTGTTAAAATAAAAGACTTGATATAGAAGTGGTTCATGTATTTAATATTTATTTTCTTTTTTTCATAATTATAATGTATTGCCTGACAACAAACGAAATAAACTGTCAGCCATAATGAAACGTCAGGCACGCAACTTTATTTTTGCGATGTTTTTTCATCCCACTGTTTTAAATTGATCCATCATGTTTCTCTATATATATAATGTGTATTCTTAAATTTTCTACATACGACACTATTTTACCATTATCACTTAATTCCATATCCATCTGTAAAATGTACATACATGTTGCATTGAATATGTACTACGTACGTATTCGATAATGAGATTTTTTCACTACAATGTTTGATTTTAATTAAAAAAAACATCGATCGGTATAAAAAATTGAAAAAGTAACATGCTGTGTAATGAAACAAATAAAATAATGTTTTGTTATACTAATAAAATAATATTTAGTCACAGCTTCGCGTCACGTATCATTTAAGGTTATTACAATTTGACAGATGCGTTACAGACAATAACCATAGAAAAACGTAAAATATATCTATAGTTGAAGATTACGTAACTGACGTATCATTTTGCACTGAAATACGCGAATGAAATTTAATCTTCCCTAAACTTTTAACTTGGATTACTAAATCCAACGATTTAAGGGCCAACTGATATCTCGGGCCATAGCCTGTCTGTGGGTATACCAATTTAAAAAATATTCAAAATTATTTCGTTAATAACATTTGTTATTTATAAAAATAAAATAGAGCAAATTGCTTAGGCAGGAAACAAGTGCAAAAAATATAAAGAATATAAACTTATATATAAAAAAATTCATTCACATATGTATATACAAGATATGCTATGCATGTCGCAGTCAATCTACATATTCTAGATACAATTGAGAAATTTCCAATTATGATTAAAAAAAAATAATAATAAAATAAAAACATCATTGAACTAATTAATTTGTAAGCAATAATTTTGTATTGAAACTTCAGAACGCCGCCGTGCTGAGACAGCTTGAAACAATTGACCCCGACTACTACAAGCAGTCCGTGTATTTCTGGTCTTACTGTGTAACAGAGAGTTCAGTGTTGGACACAACCCACTCGTTTTTATATCACTTCAAATCTTTCGGATATTTTCCGATATTATGTATAAAAACCAGAAATGTCTAAAAATTATGTTTATTTCTCCTCGCTGTGAATATTGTTGTGTAGGTCGTTATGTCTGTGATAAATTCACGCAGCTTTTCAAATACCATAAAGAAATGAAATATGTAACGAAAAGAAAATGATGTACTTTTTTTTATTATATATTTTCCTTTAAACGACGAGTGATTTTAACAGATATATATATTTGTGAAGCATGATTAAAAAGAATCGATTACATTGTTATCAAACACATAATATGTAATAATTTCAAAGTTTTTTCGTTAACACAGTGGAAGTTCATAGTTATAAATAAAATATTTACAAAAATAAATAAAAACACACAGTTTTAATCCACAAAAGGAGTGTGGCTTTAATGAGCCTGAGCGCTTTCGCCGAACACAGCCGGCATCCTCCTAATTATTCTGTATGTTTATCTAACTAGCCTTATGAATTATGTTTTATTTTATTATTATTTTATTTATTTTCTTTGTAAACACCATTATATCAAATAATATGATGTTCATTTTAATGCTTATCTATGTACGTAAATAACTACTGATTATTTTATGTCTTATTAACACATCTTTACTGTATTGTATTAGTCAGTAAGGTTTTTCCCTAATGTTTCAAACCACCAGCGGCGACTCTATATAAAGTGCGTTGGATCAATTGCACTACCATTTTTAAATGATATATTGTAAAAAATAATATTTAAATATGTTTTAAAAATAATATTACGCTTTACTTTATTACTGTTATTTTTTCTAAAAATAATAATTAATTAGTAAACACTGTCCATATACTTTATATCTTCGCGATCGATATAATATTATGTAATCTACCACAATACAAATATTATTTAGAACGGCGTGCGATATCAAAAATGCACCGAGTTAAAATTGTCTATTGTATAGCGTATGTATGAACAGACAGATATAGTCCCGTATTAGATGAGAAAGAGATATTAGTACTTACTAGCAATGCATTCCTTTCACAAATTTCGTGCGTTGCACCACATTATCATATCTTAGATGTACTTAGAATGTATATCTCTATCTCGCTCTCTCTAATATGTTCGCAATTATTATTGAAACATGAATATTCCCGTGTTATCTTTTTTCTTCGTAATGTAAACACTATACATGAGCATTGAGCATGCGTGATTAGATTAATTTGTCAGGTTTTAGTCAGTTGAAACAAACTTTGTTTATATCGTATATCATCGCTTTTTACAAGATAATCTAAATCAATAAATATTTGTGTATAGTTCAGATATCTTATAGATTTAAAAACGAGTGAATTAATAGATGTGTTTTACATTAAAAGTAATAAGTCTTCTTTTGAAAATAAATTAAAAATAAATCGTGGAGGTCTTCCAAGACCGATGTTAAATATTAAACAATAATGCAAAATTAGAACTAAGAATTTTGTTCGTGTTTTTAAAATGCAGTTTTATGATAAAGCATCATGGTTATGTGGTTGTGACAAATTAAATGGTAATTATTTACAAGTGGTATAAGTCTTCAATTTTGCTGAATTTTTTTCTATAGATAGATAAAAATATACAGATTACGGGAAAAATAGTAATTTTCCCGGGAAACGCCTAGAAAAATTAAAAAAAAAAAAAATTGCAATGTATGAAACCTTGTACGATTTAACGACACCTATCGCCGAGATTGCACGTGACTATTTTCTCATTTGAAGTCAAATAACCAACAATACTTTTATTAAATCACAATGTACACATTATTAACACGCAAATTATCTATAAACATTCGATTTTCACGATAAAAAACCAGAAAAATCATTACTAATTTCTTATTTTTAACGTTTATTAAATACGATTAAATACGCGAGCTAATATGACAACTGCGACATAAAACTGAAAACTAAACCACAGATAAATGCATACTACAATATATATGACAGACAATAATTGCGAAAAAATATCACATAAAAAATATACAAACTGGTAGGTACCATACAACTACCTAAATTTGTTATTAAATATAATTTATTTGTAAATTATAAACAAATGCGAATACATCATCAAAATTATAATAATAGGTTGGTTAATACAAACCTAACCAACCTATTCTAAGCAAACTTTTGGTAAAAATTGGTTAGGTTAGGTTTGTATGTATTTATTATTGCGACTCGCGTGAGCGAGTTGCATTACATACTGTCAAGCAATGTATAATGCAACTCGCTCACGCGAGTCGCAATAATAACTAAATACAAACCTAACCAACCTATTCTAAGCAAACTTTTGGTAAAAATTGGTTAGGTTAGGTTTGTATGTATATTTTTTTAAATTGTAACGTGCACAGCATACAATATTTCACTTTAATGACCTAAAATGATTTCGATATTCTCGTTTAAAATCAGTGTTAAAAAAAACTCAAGACCTGACATGTAAGTAGTATTTATATATTTTATAACCTTGTTTTTTTTAAACTTTATTAATTTTCGATATTTCATACAATTTTCATTTACTTCAGATTTTCGCGGCATGTTTCTAATTTCGCGGCGTGTTTCTATACTAACAATTAGTTTGAATATTCGCCCATAGATGTCAGAAAAGCAACTATTTGCTTGGGAATCTCTATAGATTTTCCGTAATGTAATTTTATTTTTTTTTAATTTTTCTAGGCGTTTCCCGGGAAAATTACTATTTTTCCCGTAATCTGTATATTTTTATCTATCTATAGAAAAAAATTCAGCAAAATTGAAGACTTATACCACTTGTAAATAATTACCTTATTATTAATTCAGGAAAAAATTGCACTACCAAAAATTATCAAAAATACGATCTACCAGTCGCCACTGCAAACCACCATTATAATATTATTTATTTATTTATTGTATTTGTAAACATAACTGTAACAAGCTACCTATATATGTATTATATTGTATTAGTCAGTAAGGTATTTCCCAGAACTTTGTATTAGCCGACCATCCTCTAATTAGGCGGCTATGTAATAATAATATTAATAGTTTTGTCTACAACACCTCGTTCCCCGCACCCCTCCCATTCACTCCACCCACACAATATTTTACTTGTAATGTTATATATTATTCAGTTTGATTTCTGCCTCTGAGGATGCCGGCTGTGTTCGGCGAAAGCGCTCAGGCTCATTAAAGTCATACTCCTTTTGTGGATTAAAACTGTGTGTTTTTATTTATTTTTATAAATATTTTATTTATAACACATAATATGTGTTATCAAACGCATAACTATTTACACGTCGACACATTATATTATAATGAGGGCATAATGTGAGGGCCCAAAGACGGATATTTGCGAACTAACATTTGTGGACTGGCTCGGGGCCCTCGACCTGAATATATGATCATATTTTGTTTTATATTTAATTTTGTATGTGTTAATTTATTCATACATATACATAATTGACAAATAATATTCTTAACTGCAATGCCCCACTAGGTAAAAAACCTGTGCCGGGGCTAAAGCATTTTGAAATAATGATACTTTTAACAGTGAATCCCAACTAACAAAACATACACAAAAACAGCATTCCAAATATAAATAACATACAATAACAAAATTAGAAATAATATTAAAAATAAATACATAAAAAAGTGCATTACAAATTAGAAAAAAAAAACAATAATCAACGATTGCCTATTCAAAAAGTAGAAACAGAACATTTTAAAGAAAAAAAAAACAAAAATCACACTTGAAGACAGTTTAGAACAACAATTGTATGAAAAAAAAACACGAAGGAAAACACGTTAGTCATATAAATGTGGCAAATATTCGTTATTAGCGGCATTTATGGTAATGAGAGAGCGAATGCATTGGCCAAACAGGCCGCCCTCCAGGGTAATCTTCCGAACAATTTCGTTGTTCCTGAGTCATTGGTCATTGGTCATTACTGACATCGGAGTACCGAGTCTAGGACTCCTTGCTCCTTCATCTGACGTTACTTTGCTGGTTGGGTTTGAGATGATTTACTGAAGAGGGGCTTGTTATACGCGAGAATTGACAAGAGAGTAAGATAAGCGGGGGGGCTTGATTACTTGGGAGAATAATGAGTGAAGAGAGAGAAAGAAAAAAAAAAAAAAAAAAAAAAAAAAAAAATAATATTAACAAGTTTTTTTTTTTAGAGTTGCGAGGTGGGGTTGCGAGGGAGTCTGGCGAGATAGGGTTGATATTATGGTGGGGGTTCGGGTGGGGGTGGTCTTTTGAGGACAGATTTGGGTCGTTTGTGCTTGAAGGACTCATTTTCGTCGTAAGAGGCTAGACTGTTAATGGAGGGATTTTTATGGGAGGGAATTTTTTCGTAGAAGCGTTTGGAGAGGTGGGTGATGAAATCTTTGATTGTGGGTATTTTTGCATCCTCGTGTAAGTGTGAGGTTCTCACCCATCTCTGCTGAGTGTTTTAGAACGTGACAGGGTGAAAGACTGGTGTTCGCATTGGCAAAATAGCCCCAAAGGTTAACATTATAAAAAAGTGCATAGTTCCATCCCCTCGCGTCCTTGGTTCCACCGAAAGAGGTTAT
The DNA here is from genome assembly GCA_963576475.1 of Molanna angustata. Classification (NCBI taxonomy): domain Eukaryota; kingdom Metazoa; phylum Arthropoda; class Insecta; order Trichoptera; family Molannidae; genus Molanna; species Molanna angustata. The sequence continues at coordinate 9,546,775 of OY754984.1, forward strand.
CTAGGCATCACATTGTTTATATTTCTAGACTGCGCTTTGGTCATATGCGATTGGATAGCCATCTGTTCCGTCTCGGATTAGTGGAGTCCCCGTTCTGCGAATGTGGATGGGATGAGGAAACTCCGGATCACGTTCTGTTTGGTTGTCCAATCAGGGATGCGCTAGACATTTATTTTAGATTTGAGAATGTCCAATACCCTGTTTCCACAATTTACCTTCTTGGGCTGAACTCTCCTCAAGTTCATGGTATAATATTTAAATCGATTATAAAAAATCTGACTATTATTTAATTCTTTTTTTATTGACTTAATCTTTGTTAACTAATGTTTCTGATTAATAACGGCTGCAACATCCTTTTATGGGTGAAAAGCCTTAAGAGAAAAAAAAAAGTATGCTCTCCGTCCTTTCCCGACCAATGTCGTAGAGCCAAATTTGCACATGCTTCTTAAAATGTGTTTTCCTATTGATTATCTTTAATTTGATTTTAATGTATTGTAAATTCATTATGTCATACGATCAATACATATATAATAGTTGATTTTAGATGAAGCGGATAGTGGGTAGAAATTATTGATTTAGGCTTAAGGATGGACAGAAATTAACTGATTTAGAGACGGAATGAATATTTTTGATGAAAATATAACGCACTCACATATTATATCGCCCAAAGAACGAAACAAAGTGACTTAACAATGGTCTCTGGGTGTGATCAAGCGTTATTTTTCGAGTCCAATTTGTCAACGGGATGTCGAAGTCTCTGTTCCTTCACAAATTTATGTTTTTTGCACAAAACAAACAAATAGATTAAAACGGAAAAAATATGACTAGAGCTTAGATTATATATGATACAGATACCTAGTCAGCGCAATGAATGTATACCAACAAAAACTACGCTGAAACAGACGAATTTCTAGTATACGTACACCTACCGATACGCACACCTACATAATACGTAGACTAACCGATCTACCGCCTCACACACACATGTAAAAAAAACTTGGCATACATTTGAATTCGAAATTTGTACTACACGCGGCTTCTGTACATTATAATTCTATGGACTAGAGCTTGGAAAACGCACAGATCATTTTACCAATGTCGGATGAGCTGTCAAAGTTGACAAAACGGGATTACCTATTTAAAAATAGAAAATAATAAATAGTGTTCAAAATCATAGAAGTTGGTAAAAAATATGTTGACTTATATACAGGGGCGTGCCTAGAACCTTCGGACTTGACAAACCCTGAAAGAAAACTAGGAAATGTCGAAAATTTAATATTTTTTTTTGCAATCGTTATTCCTTTGACTGGCCATGAAAATATTTTAAAATCACATGCTAAAATAATATTTACATTGGTGGCCCTGTCGAGCATCGTATCTACAAACAGTTCAATTTTCTAATCTTGTAGTATGGTTTCAATAAAACCCAAAAAAATGTTGGGTCTTGAATTTCTTAACATAATATTCATAGGCAAGCCCAGATTTTCGACTTCTAAAAGCAATCTGCTACTGTAGTATATAAATTATTTGAAAAATGTGATAAAATGACTTTAAAAATACGAATACATAATAAACATTATTCCTAATCTCAAATGGCAAAGGTGTTGATAAAATTTTTCCTGCAACCAATTTCTATACAATTTATAAAGCAACTCGCTCACGCGAATCGCTATTATCACAGCTTTTTATGATTCAAATACTGAAAATTTAAAAAAATACATCTACTATAAAACTATATAAATGGTAAATAAACTATTACATTTTGCAATATGTGAAAAGAAAACTTTCTACCCTTTGATAATTCATTATATTTACTTTTAAATATAATGAATTACTTTTAGTTTTGACATACTTTTTAACATCTCAATAGAGACGAAGTTGGAATATTATAGAAGAACCAAGAACTCAAGGCACCTACAGGGCTTACGACTTGTCATCGGCTGGTTTACGTGATCATTTAACAATGAAAGCGACAGTCCTTATAAATGAGGTGACGGTGTCTCGCACAGATGTCACCCCTGAACTACTCCTTAAATATTATTTCATTTTTGGCTTGTTTACCTACTTGTACCAATGTGTATGTAAATCGAATACTTTTTTAATTGCTTATACGCAAACATTGGATTTTTTTCTCTGTCAGTAGTCAAATGATAATATTTTTATTGACAAACTTTTTTGACATTTCAACAGAGACGAAGTTGGGATATTATAGAAGAACCAGGAATTCAAGGCACCTACAGAGCTTACGACCTGTCGTCGGCTAGTTTACGTGATCACTTTATGCGCTTGCGCATCGTTCATCAATTATGCCTTCTCCTTATTTCATGTTAATATGTCGACCTCAACACACTACAGCCCTAGTGAGGTGGATAATTATTATATTTTTATGTACATTAGAAACAAAAAAACTGGTATTTTACTCCTCACTGCCCCAAGGGGTTATAGTGAGGAGTCACGAATATTATATTTTTACGAAAAGTACCTACCCTGGTATTTGACGTCGAATTATGGGCTCTTTTTTCATTTGCAGTAAAAAATCCTCTTAACGAGAAATTTTACGAATTGAGGCTTTAATGGACTGACAACAACAGTTTTATATGATGTCCTAATACTTGAACGAATTCAATATTTATACTTGTATACCCGTGTACTATTGCGACAGAATAAATAAAAATTAAAAAATTGTTAATATGCAATAAGATATGTATTTATTTCACTTCATGTACAATATTTTGTGTACTAACAATGGCGGATTTATTTCCATAAAGCGATTTCTTCCAACCAACCAGAGAAACCTTGATGCCATAAATAGTATAGTGGTAGGTAAAAAAAACAAATAAACAAAATAAACACAGCAACAAAGAAGGAGATGGAGGTTGTGGGAGAAGAGAGAGAGGATGGGGAAGAAGTGTCAATTAAGAGTTATTATACAGGTAGGGCTCTGGTTGATTGGAAGAAATTGCCATTAGGCAATAAGCCCGCCAGTGTACTAATTATATATACAAAAAGATTAAATAAATAAATGACACAACTTAAGATGGACAGATCAAATAAACATAGTTGCAGGTAAACTAAGAAGGCTTCTTTATATTTTTAAGAACATTCGCAACATAATGACTAAAAAAGACTTAAAAACAATAAATTACGCGTTAGCTCAATCGATTATAACACACGGAATGATTGGTTGGGGTGGCGCTGCTAAAATTAAAATGGATCCTCTTATTAAAGCACAAAAAGCTTTAATTAAGGTTATAAAAAAAAACCATTTACATATCCAACAGTTCAATTATTTAATGATTTTCCAATTTTCAACATTCCACAGTTATATATCAAAATTATTTCTATACATTTTCATAAAGATAAAACAATTCACATTACACCGCAACACCATTACGAGACGACACGCAGGAATTTTCTCATGACTCCAAAGACAAACACGACATTCGGACAAAGACATTACTATTATTTAGCTCCAAAAATTTTTTATAAGATAAAAAGTGAAATAATGGACATACAGTTGATGAATAATTTGAAATACAAGAAAACAATAGAAACATGGATTAGAAACAAGGGCATTATATACTGCGGAAACATGATCAAGCTACAATAGTTTATATTTTTATTTTATAATAGGTATATTTTATAACAAGTTTTAGTTAAATACAAGTTTAATATTTTTTCTGTCAGATATAACGCAAAAAAAAAAAATCTGCCACCTCGGTACAGGCTCAGCCTAGTGAGGTGGTGTATACCAAAAAATACTATAAAAAAATGTTTCATATAACTTATTTAAATTGTACTTTTTTTTAATATTTTTATTGTTTGTATATTGTTATATTTTGTTTGGTTTCAATAATAAAAAAAAATAAATAAATAAATATAAGTGCCCGCCGCGCGGAATGGCTTGTCGGTACTTGATCCAAGTATGATTGACAGGGGTCCCGCCGAATGGCTTGTCGGTACTTGATCCAAGTATGATTGAAGGGGACTCGCCGAATAGCTTGTCGGTACTTGATCCAAGTATGATTGACAAAGGTCCCGCCGAACGGCTTGTCGGTACTTGACCCAAGATTGATTGGCGGGAGTCCCGCCAAACGCCTTATCGGTACTTGATACCATGTAGTTTGATGTGGCGGGTCCCCACATTTGAGGTTTGTCTCGCTGCGGAGATGAACAGGACTTAAAATCCAATAACGTTACCAATGGAGTGGGGTTAGAAACTACGAAAATACTATATTCAAGAGTTCTTCGGTCTACCCCTTTGGTCGAAGAAGATCCATGGAGATTCTATGTATGTGACCAAGCTCAACTATGTTTAAGTCATATTTACGATATGTTTTACCGTCATACTATTCACATAATCAATCGCGTTATAGGCATTTCATACTCACCCACACAACATCCTTCAAGTATCTTCAATTATGAATAACGCTTTAACTTTGGACGCAATTCAAACACTTGCATAAAAGAAGTCTACAATAATAATTTTAATGTTAGCTATAAATTATATTATCAGAGTCAAGATTTTATCGCAAACACCCAAAAAACAAATTATTGAGTCGCTCTGCGAAATCTAAAGTAATAAAGCAATCAAAATGTTAGTGTATGTGTGTGTGTATGTGTGTGTGTGTGTGTGTGTTTGTCTCACGCCTTCTGAAAAACCAAGAGCATCTAAAAATCTAATTTATGTGCGAACGTGTACCTGTATACCTGATGCAGTGTCACGCTAAAAATAATGCGATAAAAATGCTGAATTTTAAAAATATTTCAATAATTATTTTTTTCATACAAAATTTTCCAAGTCGTATCTGTCAAAAAAGTGTACATTTTGCACGCAAATATCTGTTAGTTTAAAAGTTAGAAGTACGTATTTACACGAAAAAAATATATTTTCAAGTATAACTTAGCGTTTGAGTGAAAAACATGGTGAATATTTTGTATAATTATAATGTTTAACTTATTTTTAATGTAAGCGTTTTGTACATGAACGCCGCCATTTTAATATCTTTTCATACAATATTTCATTTTCCTACCGAATGAATATGTTCTTGAAAATAATAAACCTTTGAATTAAATGTAATTATGAAATAATAAAATGAAACACAAGACATTACAGCAAGTTTTAAGACATATATTGTAAAAATGTGTTTATTATTAGTAAAGATATAGGCATAATAAAATTGCATAATTTGTAAATAATATTTGATTTTTCTGACAATTTTCATTTTTATGGCATCGAACAAACCAATGTATGTAGGTACCTACATATTCAAAAAATGTCTCAAACCATTTGATATTTTTTACGTATTGGAATGGTTACTATGGTAACGGAAATATTCTGATATTCAAATAAAATTTGTTATGAATCGAATTTATTTAGAACATTGTTGTAGGTAGGTACCTACCTATTACTATTTACTTACAAATCAACAATATACTGATTTTCTATCGGAAAATTATTTTATTTGTTTATTTATGCATGTATGCGATGTACTCCTAAACCGTTTGTCCGATTAAAATGAAACTTTGGTGAATTGTCGAGCGTATGCCCGGGATGGTTTCTGGATTTAAACTTTTTTCTTATTCTTCTTCTTCTTCGTGTATTTTGTCATTTTACCTATGAAGGGGGAATATCCTGGGAAAAGAAGGTCCGACTGTCCTTCCATCTCTTCGCAGATTTCTGGATTTAAACTTTTTTCTTCTTCTTCTTCTTAATCATGCATTTGGTCATTTTACCTATGAAGGAGGACTATCCTGGGAGAAGAAGGTCCAATTTTCCTTCCATATCTTCGCAGGTATCTGGATTTAAACTTTTTTCTTCTTCTTCTTCGTGTATTTAGTCATTTTACCTTTGAAGGTGGAGTATCCTGGGAAAAGAAGGTCCTTTCATCTCTTCGCGGTTCTTCCAGGATGGTTTCTGGATTTAAACATTTCTTAAGCGACTGAAGGGACGGGATGCAATGAAGGTATGGGATGCACTAAAGGGCCTGAAGGGATGGGAAGTATAAAAGGGCCTGAAGGGACGGGAGTTACTGAAGGGCCTGATTGAAAGAGACGTAATGATGGATTGAAGGGACGGGAGGTACTGAAGGGTCTGAAGCGACGGTTCATGGAGTCTAATTCTTTTTCTTCTTAATTTTATGAAGACTTTACAGTTTTTACTCAAACTATTTCCTTTAGTCTTTTTCTTCGTTTTCTTTGTTGAATTTTATACAAAACTATTTCCTATAGATTAATCTTCTTTTTTTTATGAAGACCTTTTAGTCAGTTTTTATACAATCTATTTCTAATAGTCTAATTCTTCTATTTTGTGTATGTTTTCTTATTTTATGTAGACCATTGGGATAGTTTTTTATACAAACTATTTCTTATAGTCTTATACTTATTCTTCTCTTTTTTATTTAGACTTTTGGGTTAGTTTTAAGTCTAATAGTCTATTGTGCAGAAATATTATTAACGATATTTATTTATTTATTTATTTGGTTTATTTGGGACAATAACAGCATCATTAACTAATATGAATATAAAACAATGAATAATAAATCAAGGCCAAAAAACTGTCCACAAAGTACATATTTACAGTTGATTCTGAAAAAATATTAATATTTTATACCTATTAAAAACTAAAAAAAAATATAAAAAAAAACTAAAAAAAAATATATACATAACAAAAGCAACAAGGATAATGACGGAGATGGGGGAGGAACTGTAGGAATAGAAAAAGAAAAGTGGAGGAATGTGAGAGGTAGAGAAACTATGGTATGTCACAACACCTTTCGTCATTATGATATACGTCCGCACTCGCACCTAACCCTCTCCCGGAATTGATTATAAGAATGGAAAAATATATCTATATATGATATCAAGTGTGCATATCTATATGAGATATGCACACTTGATGAAAATACATATGTAAAAACGAATGGGATGTGGGATGTGACGATGTAACCTGCACTAGAATCTTTTCAATACTTTTGTTTAATCAAATTTAAGCCATTTATATCATCCTATTTTGAATAATTTTCAACACCTTCATATTTGATTTCGTTGACGATATTTAAAGAATGGGGGTTGTGGCCATTACTGAACTCTTCACAACGTTTATATTCAAATTAAAAACTATTTACTATAGTTTAAGTCTTCTTCTTCTTCGTTAATGTAGACTTTTGTGTCAATTTTAAGTCTATCGCTCTAATTGTGCAAAAATATAATGCACACTTGATGAAAAAATATAAAAACGAATGGGATGTGACCAACGCTAGATCTTTTCGGTACATGATTTAATCAAATTTTAACCACATTCCAACATCCAAAATTACTAAATTTTCAATAGATTTGTTTTCGATGATAATATTTAAAAATGGGGGTTGTGGCCAAACCAATCTCTTTACAACGTTGATAAATAGTCATATATTTAAAACCATTTCGCATAGTCCATGCGTGCAGAAATTGTATATTATACTTCATTCACACTTTATAGCAATATATAAAAAAGAATGGGTTGTGGCCATCACTTGAACATTTTACAATGCTTAAACTCAATCAAATTTCAAACCACTTTTCATAGTCCGATATTGCAAAATAATTGGGTGACAATATTATAAAAAACGATTGCTTATTTCTTCACAATTTTACATTCTTGGCCAACGGCGGGACATAAAAGCTAGTGACTAATAAAACAATGATAAAAGATCATTTTGACACTAACACTTTGGTGTGTCAGTGCCAGTATATAGATACTTAATAAAATTTAATTTTATATAGGTATTGGTTTGTTCGAAAAGTCAAATGTTTTTTTTGTGAAACTGATTTAAAATACTATTCATTCATACCATCATGGCACAAAAAATATATCAAATAACTTCCTCTTTAACGGCAAATGTACTATTCTGATATTATAAAAAAAGTAAATATAAAGAAAAACTTGCTCAACTCAACATTCCATATTATTTGTTAAAACACCAAACAAATAATATTGCGCAGAATCACATATACATGTACTGATATATGAGCCGTCTAAATATAATATAATATGAAAATGCGTGTGAAGTTGGCTGTGAAAAGATACAATAAAATCTTCTGTTGAAAAATTACTATAAAATCTTCTGTTGAAAAATATAATATAGTCTTCTGTTAAAAAAAATGCAAACTATAATAATCTTCTGTAAAAAAAAGTCTTCTGTTGAAAAAATATTATAAAGGCTTTTGTTGAAAAAAAACTAAAAAGTCTTCTGTTTAAAATAATTCTAAAAAGTCTTCTGTTGAAAAAATACTAAAAAGTCTTCTGTTGAAAAAAATACTATAATATCTTTTGTTTAAAAAAGTCTTTTGTTGAAAAAATACTAAAAAGTCTTCTGTTGAAAAAAATACTACAATATTTTGTTTAAAAAAAGTTCTATTTAAAAAAATACTATAAAGGCTTTTGTTGAAAAAATACTAAAAAGTCTTCTGTTGAAAAAATTTTAAAAAGTCTTCTATTGAAAAAAATACTAAAAAGTCTTCTGTTGAAAAAAATACTATAATATCTTCTGTTTAAAAAAGTATTTTGTTGAAAAAATACTATAAAGTCTTCTGTTGAAAAAAATACTATAAAGTGTTCCTTTTATAAAAAAAACAAAATGTTTTTTCGAACAACCCATTATATAACTAATTTGCTGTTACACTATTTACGACAGATAGTAAAAGACTGAACGTGTATATTTTTTATAATCATGAAGGCGTTAAAATGAACCGTTAAAATCGAGAACTTATATAGTATTTCACGAACTAATTATCAAGAAATTTCGTTTGAAAACACCTACCAATTAACACAACATTTACGTTTTTACATTTATGTTTCTTTTCCTGTGGCTGATGACTGTTTCCTATTTTCTTTCATCGGATGATAATGAGTTAAATGAGAAGGAATTTGATCTTCGAATGAAATAATAAAATTAAAACAAAAGGAAGAAATTAAAACTTAATCAAAACATTCCCCAATCCGAGTGGTCGTCGTGAAGAATTAGACCAATACCCTCAAACACAGGAATATAAATGCAATAAAAATAATAACCTCTGTACCTATACTCTGAACTTAAAAAAGTTTTCGAAAATATTACAAAACTCTGAAAAAACACAAATAACATACGAAGAGTCCGGAGAACTCTAAAACCTTGCAGACACTGCACTTGATGTGCCAAAGAGAGCTAATTATGTGGAAACAACTGGCTCAACACTCACTGACAGTGAAGATAAAGTGCACCGAATGCAAGACAGAAAGTCTTGAAAGCCCTAAAGTTGCTCTTCGTGGCTACAAGGTCCGCATGTCCAATGGGTCCAAAGAAATTCCCTCGGACATAGTCGTAGAGTTCTCATCGGAAAGTCTCGTCGTACTCTCAGAATAATGAAAAATAAACTGCAAATTAGAAGAACATAGCAAACATATTTTCTGGGTCATATGGTCTTTTTTGTTTTATTGATCGTGTTGGTTGGTTGGTAGACTAATAAAGCTGCAGTTATCTCCGGATGCATGAGGGACACTGTTTGGGCCAATAAATATATGCTAGTTAAGAGTAAGGTCCGAATATATAAAACCTGCATCAGACCCATAATGACTTATGGAGTTGAAGCAAGGGCAGACACGGTGAGAACAAAACATCTACTCAGAACAACGGAGATGAAAACACTTATCTTGGGCAGAACCCTCAGAGACAGAATACCCAACGAGGAGATCCGCAGAACCTGCAATGTGGAAGATATTGTAAGGTGGAGCAGACAAAGAAGACGACACTGGAAAGATCATGTTAGAAGGATGAATCCAAAAAGGCTGCCAAAGATCGTAGTGCGCGAAATACCAGAGGGACGCCGACCAACGGGAAGACCATCAAAGAGATGGAGGGAGAGCTGGAGGACCTGTAAGAACTGATCATAGATCTAAAAAAAGAGGAAGAAGAAGAAGATCGTGTTGGTTTTATTTGTCTTATATTTCTAATATAATTTTGTAATAATTTGTTATGTTCTTATATTTTTTGCATTTAATTTTGGGTCAGCCTTCGTGGCTCTTCGTTAGATATATGACTCGTGTTGGTTTTATTTGTCTTATATTTCTAGTATAATTTTGTAATAATTTGTTATGTTCTTATATTTTTTGCTTTTAATTTTGGGTCAGCCTTCGTGGCTCTTCGTTAGATATATGACTCGTGTTGGTTTTATTTGTCTTATATTTCTAGTATAATTTTGTAATAATTTGTTATGTTCTTATATTTTTTGCATTTAATTTTGGGTCAGCCTTCGTGGCTCTTCGTTAGATATATGACTCGTGTTGGTTTTATTTGTCTTATATTTCTAGTATAATTTTGTAATAATTTGTTATGTTCTTATATTTTTTGCTTTTAATTTTGGGTCAGCCTTCGTGGCTCTGTTCGTTAGATATATGACTCGTGTTGGTTTTATTTGTCTTATATTTCTAGTATAATTTTGTAATAATTTGTTATGTTCTTATATTTTTTGCTTTTAATTTTGGGTCAGCCTTCGTGGCTCTTCGTTAGATATATGACTCGTGTTGGTTTTATTTGTCTTATATTTCTAGTATAATTTTGTAATAATTTGTTATGTTCTTATATTTTTTGCTTTTAATTTTGGGTCAGCCTTCGTGGCTCTGTTCGTTAGATATATGACTCGTGTTGGTTTTATTTGTCTTATATTTCTAGTATAATTTTGTAATAATTTGTTATGTTCTTATATTTTTTGCTTTTAATTTTGGGTCAGCCTTCGTGGCTCTTCGTTAGATATATGACTCGTGTTGGTTTTATTTGTCTTATATTTCTAGTATAATTTTGTAATAATTTGTTATGTTCTTAAATTTTTTGCTTTTAATTTTGGGTCAGCCTTCGTGGCTCTGTTCGTTGGATATATGACTCGTGTTGGTTTTATTTGTCTTATATTTCTAGTATAATTTTGTAATAATTTGTTATGTTCTTATATTTTTTGCTTTTAATTTTGGGTCAGCCTTCGTGGCTCTTCGTTAGATATATGACTCGTGTTGGTTTTATTTGTCTTATATTTCTAGCATAATTTTGTAATAATTTGTTATGTTCTTATATTTTTTGCTTTTAATTTTGAGGCAGCCTTCGTGGCTCTGTTCGTTAGATATATGACTCTTGAGCCAAGATGCCGGGATCAATTCTCTGTAAAGACACATGTAACGTATAATTCAATCATTGTCTTACAACTATTTTCAAAATTTAAATATATTGTTCCATGCAAGACTGATCCATCTTATATATTTTCCCCTCTCTTTCTCATATACCACAGTACATTTCCTTATCCAACCCACTTTCGCTTCATCATCCGGTTAGTACATATCATCTGTCAATCGACATTATCAAAAACCTATAAAATCATCAGTGAATCCATCAATAACATGTACAATTAATGTATGTATGTATATAAAGTGAACAGGTGAAATATCATGTTACCAGTGACTATCAAACCAACAAATAAACATTCAAGTATCATCATCCTCATAAAATTATAGCCAGCTATTAATAGAAAAACTCTATACTGAAGCTACCTAACATTTGGTCCTTCGAGCCGGATATGAACCATGTGTTTTCAGTAAAGATATACAAGACCTTTAATAATTCATTATATTGCTTCTCATGTTACTAGAAGGTACAATGTCAAATATTAATTTAACACGATCAGATGTCTCCGAATTTGACAACGTGTTATTGGGTGTGTTTTAAAAATATTTTTGACATGGTAAAATATAAATACCAATAGACCAAGAGCCAGTGACAGCCAAAATTACGTTATAATATAAAGACTATTTTTTTGAAAAGAATACCACAGCAAGTAACAAAAATTGGATAATACGAGTATGAACTTTGAGTAGATCACGCCTTCCATTGACAAAAACACGTTGATAATTTGAATAATAATATGAGCCATACCTATAGCTCATTATTTTAAATTTTATCTTCCCAGAAGGTCTTATTTCAAACCTTTAATTTGATTGCGAAATAAAAACTATTGAACACAAATGTACGTAAAAAAGATCGTCGAAACCTTTTTATTATATTAAGAATCTTGTTCAAGGTGAACATGTTTGTTTAATATCTGCATCAAAATGTGTAAATTTCAAAGTCTATATGCAGTTTTTATGTCATGCCATAATGTCTCGTTTTAATTATGGACAGTCTTTGTGCACAGTATAGAATGTACATATTATATGTTCAAAGTACACATATGCCATCAGTCCTACAAGACCTTAGAATACACCGCAGCTCATTTTTACAAATGTCGGATGAGCTATCAAGTTGACTTTAACGCGAAAATATTCAACATAAAAAATAATATCCGTCTACGTACTTATCTGTCTGCGCCGGGATCAACACACTCTTTGTCTCCTGTTCAATATTTTGAACAACCCATCATATCTGACCGAAAGATTTCAAATTCTGGCCCTTCATGGACTCCCGCTTCGATCTAGAGAAGAGAGAACCCTCGCCATCCCATCACATGCCACGGCTTTCTATTCATCATCCTTTACTGTCCATGCTGCCCGGTTATGGAACAACTTGGCCCTTTACATTAGAACTGCACCAACGTTAGCAACCTTCAAAACTAGATTAAAGCGCGCGCTCCTACTTTCTATTTCTTAACCAACATACTTCCCATTTATTTTCCTATTCCTGTAGTTAGTCATATCTCCTCTAATTTTTTTCCCTTCCCTTCCATTAGTGTTGTAACAGGTTTCATCAAAGATTTGTTTAATTGTCATTGATGTACCTACATATTTTTATTCTTCTTACTTTCTTGTGTTTAAATCGAGGGAGATCGCGATCCACTTCCACGCCGGCGACGCTATAGAGCCCATTGGCCCTGTTCACCACCGGACGCAGCCGCAACATCGGACAAACACAAAATATCCACCATCCATCGGGTTCAACCACTGCCCCCGAGAATCCAACCTCACACGTCAGGGCCTCCGATTGGTCTCGAAATCGGCCGCTATGTACACTCCGTTTCAAGTCGGAGGGGCTTGTACCCCGACCCCTCTGTCCTCGTGTTGGCGTCCGAAGGTTCCGCGGGCTAACACCGGGGGCATCCGACGCAATCATCACCTGTCAGATTTGACGTCTAGTTGTCAACACAGGATGTCTGACCCGACGTCTGCGCCGGCGGTGTGCCCGAACCACACAACAACATTCGCCACAGTTTGACGAGTAACTGCCGAGCGAGACTAGAGGCGTCCGTCCTGCTCTTCTCTAAGTACAGAATTGACGAGGGCACAACAGCGTCGGCCGCCCACCCCCGCCTTTACTGCCTAGGCCCTTAGAGCCGCAACCTAGGCCCCATGTAATAAATGCCCCATGTGTTTAAATGTAATATATTTATAGTTTTATATAGGTTTTCTCTTATTTTGTACAGATGGTTGTCTGGAAGAAATTGCCACTAGGCAATAAGTCCGCCATTTTTACTAATAAATAAGTAATGTACTATAAAGTGTTTAAAATCTAAAGTAATAAAGCAATCAAAATGTTAGTGTTTGTGTGTGTGTGTGTGTGTGTGTATGTGTGTGTGTGTGTGTTTGTCTCACGCCTTCTGAAAAACCAAGAGCATCTAAAAATCTAATTTATGTGCGAACGTGTACCTGTATACCTGATGCAGTGTCACGCTAAAAATAATGCGATAAAAATGCTGAATTTTAAAAATATTTCAATAATTATTTTTTTCATACAAAATTTTCCAAGTCGTATCTGTCAAATAAGTGTACATTTTGCACGCAAATATCTGTTAGTTTAAAAGTTAGAAGTACGTATTTACACGAAGAAAATATATTTTCAAGTATAACTTAGCGTTTAAGTGAAAAACATGGTGAATATTTGGTATAATTATAATGTTTAACTTATTTTTAAAGTAAGCCTTTTGTACATAAACGCCGCCATTTTAATATCTTTTCATACAATATTTCATTTTCCCACCGAATGAATATGTTCTTGAAAATAATAAACCTTTGAAATAAATGTAATTATGAAATAATAAAATGAAACACAAGACATTACGGCAAGTTTTGAGACATATATTGTAAAAATGTGTTATTTATTAGTAAAGATATAGGCATAATAAAATTGCATAATTTGTAAATAATATTTGATTTTTCTGACAATTTTCATTTTTATGGCATCGAACAAACCAATGTAGGTACCTACATATTATTCAAAAAATGTCTACAAACCATTTGATATTTTTTACATGTTCTATGGTTACTATGGTTACGGACACATTCTGATATTCAAATAAAATTTGTTATAAATCGAATTCGAATTAATTTAGAACATCATTGTAGGTAGGTACCTACATACCTAATACTACCTATACCTATACTTAAAAACCAACAATATACTAATTTCGTATAGGTACCTACATATTCAAAAAATGTATCCGAACCATTCGATATTACTTACGTGTTCGAATCGTTTCCATGGCTACAGAAAGAATGTGATATTCAAATAAAATTTGTTAGGAATCGAATTTATTTAGAAGGTTGTTGTAGGTAGGTACCTACCTAATACTATTTACTTACAAATCAACAATAATATACCTATACTGATTTCCTATAGGAAAATTATTTTATTTATTTATTTATCAACCGTTTGTCCGATTATAATGAAACTTTGGTGAATTGTCGAGCGTATGCCCAGGATGGTTTTTGGATTTAAACTTTTTTCTTATTCTTCTTCTTCTTCGTGTATTTGGTCGTTTTACCTATGAAGGGGGAGTATCCTGGGAAAAGAAGGTCCGACTGTCCCTCCATCTCTTCACAGGTCTTCCAGGACGGGTTCTGCATATAAACTTTTTTCTTCTTTTTCTTCAACGTGTACTTGGTCATCTTACCTATGAAGATGAACTATCCTGGGAGATGAAGGTCCAATTTTCCTTCCATCTCTTCGCAGGTTTCTGGATTTAAACTTTTTTCTTCTTCTTCTTCATCGTCTATTTGGTCATTTTACCTTTGAAGGTGGACTAACCTGGGAGAAGAATGTCCAATTTTCCTTCCATCTCTTCGCAGGTATCTGGATTTAAACTTATTTCTTCCTCTTCTTCATCGTGTATTTTTGGTCATTTTACCTATGAAGTTGGAGAATCCTGGGAGAAGAAGATCCAACTGTCCTTCCATCTCTTCGCAGGTATCTGGGTTTAAACTTTTTTCTTCTTCTTCGTGTATTTAGTCATTTTACCTATTAAGTAGAGCATCCTGGGAAAAGAAGGTTCTTTCATCTCTTCGCGGTTCTTCCAGGATGGTTTCTGGATTTAAACTTTTCTTAACCGACTGATGGGACGGGATGTAATGAAGGGAAGGGAGGCACTAAAGGGCCTGAAGGGACGGGAGGTATAAAACTGCCTGAAGGGACGGAAGGTACTGAAGGGCCTGATGGGAAGGGACGTAATGAGGGATTAAAGGGACGGGAGGTACTGAAGGGCCTGAAGCGGCGGGTCCTGGAGTCTAATTCTTTTTCTTCTTAATTTTATGTAGACCTTTAGGGCAGTTTTTATACAAACTATTTCCTATTGTCTAATTCATCTTCTTCTTCTTTTATGTATACATTTGGGTCATTTTTTTATAAAAATTATTTCCTTTAGTCTAATTATTATTCTTCTTCATTTAAGTACGTAGACTTTTGGGAGAGTTTTAATACAAACTATTTCCAATAGTCTTATTCATTTTCTTTTATGTAGACCTTTTGGTCAGTATTTATACAAACTATTTCCAATAGTCTAAATATTCTTCTTCTTCTTTTTTGTAGACCTTTGGGTGAGCTTTTATACAATCTATTTCCAATAGTCTAATTCTTCTATTAGGTATATGTATTTTTACTTATTTTATGTAGACCATTGGAATAGTTTTTTATACAAACTATTTCTTATAGTCTATACTTATTTTTCTCTTTTTTATTTAGTCTTTTGGGTTAGTTTTAAGTCTAATAGTCTATTGTGCAGAAATATTATTAACGATATGCACACTTGATGAAAATACATATGAAATGAATGGGATATGGGATGTGACGATATAACCTGCACTAGAATCTTTTCAATACTTTTGTTTAATTAAATTTAAACCATTTATATCATCCTATTTTGAATAATTTTCAACACCTAATATTTAAAGAATGGGGGTTGTGGCCATTACTGAACTCTTCACAACATTTATATTCAAATTAAAAACTATTTACTATAGTTCAAGTCTTCTTCTTCTTCGTTAATGAAGACTTTCAGTCAAATTGAGCAAAAATATAATGCACACTTGATGAAAAAATATAAAAACGAATGGGATGTGACCAATACTAGATCTTTTCAGTACCTACGTTTGTTTAATCAAATTTTAACCACATCCCAACATCCAAAATTACTAAATTTTCAATAGGTACACATTACAATTTGTTTTCGATGATAATATTTAAAAATGGGGGTTGTGGCCAAACCAATCTCTTTACAACGTTGATAAACAGTCATATTTAAAACCATTACGCATAGTCCATGCGAGCAGAAATTGTATAAATATTATACTTCATTCACACTTTATAGCAATATATAAAAAAGAATGGGTTGTGGCCATCACTTGAACATTTTACAATACTTAAACTCAATCAAATTTCAAACCACTTTTCATAGTCTGATATTGCAAAATAATTGGGTGACAATATTATAAAAACGATTGCTTTTTCTTTCACAATTTTACATTCTTGGCCAACGGCGGGACAAAAAAGCTAGTAAATAAATAATATGTTGAGAAATCTAATTTATTTTAAATATGTGATCAAATACGAATACATAATTAACTTATTTCTAATCTCGAACGGCAAAGGCGTTGATAACATTTTTCCTGCGACCAATTTCCATTCAATGTATAAAGTAATTCGCTAGATTAAAGCGCGCGCTCCTACTTTCTATTTCTTAACCAACATACTTCCCATTTATTTTCCTATTCCTGTAGTTAGTCATATCTCCTCTAATTTTTTTCCCTTCCCTTCCATTAGTGTTGTAACAGGTTTCATCAAAGATTTGTTTAATTGTCATTGATGTACCTACATATTTTTATTCTTCTTACTTTCTTGTGTTTAAATCGAGGGAGATCGCGATCCACTTCCACGCCGGCGACGCTATAGAGCCCATTGGCCCTGTTCACCACCGGACGCAGCCGCAACATCGGACAAACACAAAATATCCACCATCCATCGGGTTCAACCACTGCCCCCGAGAATCCAACCTCACACGTCAGGGCCTCCGATTGGTCTCGAAATCGGCCGCTATGTACACTCCGTTTCAAGTCGGAGGGGCTTGTACCCCGACCCCTCTGTCCTCGTGTTGGCGTCCGAAGGTTCCGCGGGCTAACACCGGGGCATCCACGCAATCATCACCTGTCAGATTTGACGTCTAGTTGTCAACACAGGATGTCTGACCCGACGTCTGCGCCGGCGGTGTGCCCGAACCACACAACAACATTCGCCACAGTTTGACGAGTAACTGCCGAGCGAGACTAGAGGCGTCCGTCCTGCTCTTCTCTAAGTACAGAATTGACGAGGGCACAACAGCGTCGGCCGCCCACCCCCGCCTTTACTGCCTAGGCCCTTAGAGCCGCAACCTAGGCCCCATGTAATAAATGCCCCATGTGTTTAAATGTAATATATTTATAGTTTTATATAGGTTTTCTCTTATTTTGTACAGATGGTTGTCTGGAAGAAATTGCCACTAGGCAATAAGTCCGCCATTTTTACTAATAAATAAGTAATGTACTATAAAGTGTTTAAAATAAATAAATAATATGTTGAGAAATCTAATTTATTTTAAATATGTGATCAAATACGAATACATAATTAACTTATTTCTAATCTCGAACGGCAAAGGCGTTGATAACATTTTTCCTGCGACCAATTTCCATTCAATGTATAAAGTAATTCGCTCGCGCGAGTCGCTATAATCATTAAAGACTTACTAAACCTAACCGAAAATTATACGGGATGCAATTATATACGACAACGAAATAATAGTATGACGTGTACGTAAATCTCCATTACCTACCCTAAATTTTTTGGTTAGGTTTAGTTTGTTTTAATAATAATAGCGACTCGCGTGAGCGAGTTACTTTACAAATTGAATGGAAATTGGTTGCAGGAAAAATGTTATTGACATCTTTGTCATTTAATCAGTTTATTATGTGTTCGAATTTGATCACATTTTTCAAATAAATTGCATTATTCAACATATAATTAAAGTAATTGTATGATACCTACTATTTTCAATGTCTACTTTTTATTAATTTTTGTGTTGAAAATTTTTGTGTATTTGAAAAATCTTGGTAAAATGAGCTGCGGTGTATTCTAAGGTCTAGTATCAGTCCTTCCATTTAGTCTCTGTTGCCAGTTAATTAAAATTCCAGTTTTTTTTCCTTAAACCTACTCCGGTTAAACTGCACTCGCTACAATTTTTATGGTAAAGTGCCCAAGAGACGATCAATGTTTTAAAATATTGATAGTATTGTGAGTTTGTGGCACGTCAATATTTTCGTCTCAATTCATAGGAATATCGACAAAGAACAGAATGGACAAGACGGAAAATGAAAGGAGTGGACTTACTGTGCCACCTGTTTTCCTCCTTTCCTCTGTCGCGTTGTTCTTTCTTCTCGTCACTGATTCAACAAATTATATTCACAATTGTTGTCTGTAATATACGTGCGAAAGCCGAGAACGTATTTAACTGTTTTTATGTGTATTGCGCACGGCGCATGTATGAAACGAGATGATGCAAGGAGACGCGTATTCTCGAGACTGACGAACGTGGCTGGCTCGCGCGCGAACAGAGGCGGGATGATTGTTGCCACGTTCAGGTATGGATGTAGGTATAATGAGTTTTAGGTATATCAGGAAGATGAAGATAGGTACAAAAAGGAAGTATCTGTCATCTGCGCCAACAATTCCCAAATATTAAATCACAGAAAAGCGAGAGTCGCTTGTAGTTTTCTTAATATGTCATTGAATTACTCTTCTGTAGTTTTTGCCGATGCGATGCTTGGAGTTGAACATTGAATCGGGAAATCGATAAGAAATGTATATACATGGATATTACAAATATCAATCACCTGGTTCATAATTGCATATAATTGTCAATAAAAATTGTAAACTGCTAGCCCTAGAACAGGATTTCGTATTCATTATAAATATGGTGTGATAAAAGGTAAATAAAATAAATAAATATACAAACAAATGGGCTACATAAAATGCATTCAGGGATTGTCAACCTTTCAATAAGAAAAAAAGTGTAGTGGATCGTTTTGATTTGGCACAAAAGAAAACAACCATCGTTGTTTTCTTTGTCTTAAGTTTGAGATTATGATATGCGAATTTGCGATTTGTATAATCGAAGCTTTCTCAGGCCCAGAATCATAAACATGAGATGAGTCAGGTCTCAACAGTGCCTCTGGAGAGCATAGCTCAAGGCTTTCTTAGCGGAGTAGGTTTTTCGGTAAACATAGTCCAAGATCTGACGTGTCTGACTCAAACTCAGTTGAGTTTGATAGTTCCCTGTAGGAATTTCATAAGTTTTCTGCAATTATTTTGAAATCTATGGTTACTTTTTAAAATTTGTCTTTGAAATCCCTATCTACTCTCTTCAATCTATGAATTTAAACTGTCATTTGAGTTCAAAACATCTTCTTGCTTCTTTCACGTTTTGTTTATTTTTGTAATAATAATTAATAATGAATGCTAAAAGGAAAACTGCATTTACTGCATATGAATAACATTTTTTAATGGAATTAGTGGGAAAGAAAATTACTATTGTAGAAAATAAGAAAACATTAGGCTTTTAGTAAGCAAAAACAGGATGCTTGGGTGTGGATCGCCAAGCAATTTCTGTACTATAGAATCTCAGGGCTATCAATATTTGAATTTCAGGCGTTATAGGCATGCCTCTGTTGTTGATTTTTCGCAATATATCGTGAATAAGCGGCAATATGGCAGTGAGGACAGTTTCTTTATTAAATCTGTAGCGCTTTTTAAATTCACAGTTTTCATAAAATTCGAAAGGGTTTATCATATTTCGAATATAACATTTGCGGCGTCTCGTTCGTCTTGCGGCATTCATCGGGAAAATTAATCACATCTGTATTCCCAATATTGTCAATATCTTGCAAAAACTCAAATATATCAGACATTTTAATGCTCCCTGTTTAATGAATATAATTTTGTATTCACCACAAAAATAATATCTCGAAATTCACCAGTTTTCATCTCGAATAAAATTAAAATAGAACTAGGTTTGTAAACGATTTTGACAGTTCAAAGCATGCTCAGCGTCTAAAGTCACCGATTTCGGTGACTCAAACTCACGGGAGATGAGTAACGGTTTTTTATGACTTCTGTGAGAAACAAAGTTCTATGATTACAAATCTGTAACTCAAACTCATCTTAGTACCAATTTTGCGACTATTCTGGGCCTCAGTATATTTGGATGACCAAAACTGTGTAAACGTCGTAATTATGTAAGTAAAATTGCAAATTGTAAAACCTTTTCAATTATTTAAAACGATTATTGTCGTTTATAAATACACAGATACATACATCCCTCACGGGGTACGTAGATAAAACAGATCGCCACATTTTTACTTATATCTTGACACGCATCCATCGCCTCATCGACATTCACACATCGTCTGTTATTCGTTTACTAGGACAATTCTGACCTCTTCTTATTCCAATCATATCGGCTTCGTCAGGCGTCCTTCAATCATGTTTCTTTATTAGCCAAACGATTTCAATGTGTTAACTATAATTCTTTTAATAACATCTTTTTTATCTAACATTATTTCCTCGTGTCTTCATTTCTTACCCTGTCATACATTTATGTATTTATTTATTAATAAGATAACCAACTTTTTTTATATTTACACAAAATAGATATAAATCTCACAACTCACAATTGTGAGTAGAATGAAAGTAAATATACTACGATGATTATATGTTATAAGTGTGGCATACTGGTATGTGGAATAAATTTTGTGAGCGGGTATGTCTATTCAGTACATGGAGTGATACAGTATTGAGTATTTCAGGGGAATCGATTAAGTTATAACAAATTTTATAATTGTAATATTTGGTGTAACGTTATTTATTCCCTCATAATAAATACGTTGCCTCCTTAGAAAATAAATAAATATTCTTACGAACGCCGATCCCCACGATTGTCTATTAAAAGTTATTTTTTTTACCACAAACGCTGTCAGTGATCTTCCATCTCCGTCACACTCGCACTGAGTTTTTTCCGTCCCTTTCTCTCGGACGCGTCGCCTTCTAGAACCGTCCGAGTCGGCCATCTTGCTTCCTCGCAATTTGATCTCAACCGCCAAGTTGTTTTTACGCCATCAAAAAAAATGTTTTTATACGATTATATTTGCTTACGAGCCCAAAGCCAGTTATTAATTAAGCATCTGTGACTAAAACATTGTGATAGTGATACTCAGGCCTTTCCTCAGTGACTTTTAAGTGTGCAATTAAAATGTAACCTCAATGGATACCAAGTCCAACGGTTCCAACACCAAAGTGTCTTGTTTAATAATCAAAACGAACTGTAATTATCTTGACTATACCGCGAGTGCGATTCCCATACAGACCTTTCAAATGTATTTATTGAAGACGTCATTCTTTATCTTCAATTCTAACTGCAATTCTACCTAACCACGAAGTCAAGATTTCGTCATGTTACATATACAAATTCGGCTTGCAACACGACCGTTATGTCCTCTATTGTGCACACGTGTCTATAGTTTGTGTATTAACACCCAAAAGAGTGATTTATACTCGAATATACTGGACTATTGACTTATATTTCTTGTCGCTAAGCTATCCTCCGAACTTTACTTACCTTCAGTTTGAATATAATGAAGACCTTTCGAGGCACCGACTCTACCTATTGGAATAGTGCGCCCATATTTTCGATTCGCTATATCCAAGCCACCACTGCTCGCTGGAAGCTGTTCTTTTCTGGATTACCCTCACCTGTACGAGATCTAAGCGGATGTTTGTGAGTCAACCCCTGACGGCATCTTTCTCCGACTCTTCAGGACACCCCAACCGATCGAGACAGCTGAGTTACCTCTACCCTCGATGTCTGTTATTCCACAACGAGCCCCCCTTTGTCGGCACCCGTCATCTCTTTTGAAATACCCGGATCCTAGGAAGTTTCTCCCCATCGCATACTCTTCGAAAATGGTCAGATCTTTTATTTTTAACTGTTATTTTTCTTCGTGAACTAATTATACCAAAGGTCAACTCTCGCAGTAACTCGAAGTTTCTTTTATAAAGTTTGCCTGTATAAATTCATTGTATTTTGAATCATAAGTTGAATAATTTAAATGCCTAAATGTTATTCATTCATTCAGGCCTACTAACTGATTATGTTAACTGCATTTAACCAAAGGTTTACCATGTTTACATACTGAATTATTACCTTGATTAAAGACCCACTCGAGTCATGTGTTGTACTACCTATTTTGAATTTAACGTTTGTTAAGATTTCTATGCTCCTGTCAAAATCTAATTTCTGTTCATTCATTCATGTCTACTATGTAGGTGTGCCCATGTCTATGGACACAGCCAAGGATGTGCTTGGACAAATTATAATATTATTAATGTAATGTATTTAACATTTGCAATGACTCTGTCTAGATTTAACTTGTTGAGTTCATTCATTCATGCATACCACTTTGGTACGCCGTTCAATTTACAATTAAAGGTTTAGACCATTTGTCAAACCTCTGATATTAATTTGATCATTTGATAAATTGCTTACCTTTGAACATATCCATTCATTCATACCTACTTACAGCGAGCTACCAAGTACAATTTAGAACTCGCAATAATTTGCAAATTGCGACTCACCAATTCTGACACTTATAATGTGAACTGTGTGATCTGTTTCTTTGTTTATTTATTTTACAGATTGTCTTGTCATATTATCTTGAATGTTTTATGTAAGTTTGAGTATTCATAACTGTATACTATGTTTTATCTTCACAATATATGCAATTCAAATGACACTGGAGACTTCTAATTGACCCCGATATTTGACCCCCACCCACATATTACAAACCTTGATGATGAGAGCAACTGTTCCAGCCTGAGCTACCGGACTTCCTCATCTTTAGAATTGAATCAAGTTAACATCTAAATTAAATTCTTAATAACAAAGGTTCACGTTACAATGACGCCTTTTCAACGCGGGGCTTGCCTGTCAATATCGTGGATCTTTCTGGAGTTCCCGGTGTCATTAATTTTACCCTCTCTTGTTCTTTTGTGAATTGCTATATTTTTTTGTTTTGTGAACAGCATTATTTTTAAGCTGCGAGCCTTGACCTCCCCTTGTTCGGTTCGTGTTGACTTATACATAATTTTTTTTCTCTCAATTATTACACTGTCGCGATACCCAATATAAATAAATTATTCTGACCTTTTAAAAGAAATTAAAAAAAAAAATGGAAAGGATAAATAGAATTGACCGCGCAAATACAGCAACCTTGTCAAAGGCTCTCAGAACTAGAGGTGTGTCCCCTCTTGACACTCTTCCGTTGCTTAGAGCCCAAGCCCACGAATACAACGAACGATTTATAACCCCTGACCAAGTTGTCACCCCCACTAGGTCAGCTGCTTACGCCTCACTGTCACAGGCCCCTGAGTTCGCATCACCTTCTCGCTCAGACCAAACGACCCCCATGATGGTCCATTCTAACACGGAAATCATTCCCCTTGCCCGCGTCCCGCGCTCATTGAGCGCCCCGCCCAGGAGATCTCCGCGCCTCATATCAAACATTAATTTTGCCTCGTGGCCAGTCCCGGTGTTTAACGGATCTTCGGATGTAAGACAATTTTTACTTCAACTCGAAGAAATCGCTAATGCCCGTTGTTTCGACCTGCACCATCTTCCCTCGGTACTTCCCGAGTTCCTAAAAGACAAAGCCCTTAATTTTTATAGAATTTTCTTCAAAAAAGATACTACATGGCAAGAATGGAAGGCCCTGCTTATGAAACGTTTTGAGCCGCCATCTTACTCCTTTGACCGGAAATTCGAAATATACGCCTCCCGTCAATCAAGTAATGAAGATGCATCCGACTACATCACACGCATAGCTTTGATTAACAACTCTTTAGATGTCCCACTATCGGAAAGCGAGACGATCGAGGTCCTCATGAGAGGCCTGGACCATAAATTCGTCCCAATTCTTGTAAGCGCCAAGCCAGCTTCTGTCACAGACCTGGAAGCGCTATGTGTCAATTTTGAAACGATCTTAAAAGCCAAACAACCACGCCCGGTCCCGTCCGCGAGCGCCTTTCGTCCAAAGTTCTCTTCTGCAAAAACCACTGAGTTTTTTTGTTTCAAATGCGGATTGCCGAACCACATGGCCCGCGAATGTAAAAAGGTCAAAGGACCCCCACCACCTTCTTTTAATAAAAATAGGCCCCAGAAATCTAACCCTCCACAACGCCCAGTGCCTCGTCGCCCCCTTGAAATTAACAAACACATCGACGTGACCAAGCCACCGCCCCTACTTTCCGTACCGCCAAAAAACTGACAGTCGGCCAGTCGTCGTATAAGCCCCGATTTCAACAAATCGAGTCTGAATGGAATGACTGGCTGGACTCAGTAAAATTATTTCAAGAAACATACTATCTTAACACTGTTAAAATCACCAATGCCCCTGATCAGAGACCATTCCTTCATTTTAAAATCAAAGGAGTTTGTTTTAGAGCACTTCTCGATTCTGGTGCTGCCCTTAATATTCTTGGAGGAAATATTTACAAGTCTTTTGAAAATCTAGGTTTTCTTTGTGAGCTGTCTCATTCAAACATTTTTACCGCCGACGACAGTCCACATAATATATTGGGAATTTTAAATTTGCCTATTTTGCTTAATAATAAAACTTTTGATGTACCTTTTGCGGTCGTTCCTTCCTTACCTGATGGCTTCATCTTGGGAGTCCCCTTCTTATCTAAGTCCGGACTCGCCCCTAGGTTGTTTCCCAAATTTGTGTATTCTAACCAAAACCCAGTACATATCAACTCATGTTCCGCGGACCCCTCTTCTCCATGTCTAATCTCCAAAGAAGAATTAACCCCTATTCAGCTTTCTCGTTTGGAGAATGTCATGCAATCCTTTGGTGACATCTCCTATGAAAAAATAGGTCTTGGTCGCACACACTTGGTGAACCATATCATAGACACAGGTGACCATCCCCCGGTCAAACAACGCACCTTTCCCCAATCTCATGTACGTCGCCAACAAATGGTAACCGAATTAGATAAAATGATTGAGCTCGGCGTCGTCGAAAAAGCTTGCAGCCCCTGGCTGAACAACTGCTTCCTAGTTCCTAAAAAAGACGGCACCGCCAGATTTGTACTTGACCCTCGAAGGTTAAATTCCATTACAAAAACTGACTGCTATAGATTGCCCAATATTCATAAGATTCTTGACAACCTTAGAGATACTAAGTACCTCTCAGCCTTAGACCTAAGTTATGGCTTCTGGCAGCTCTCTCTTCATCCTGACTCCCGCCCTAAGACCGCCTTCTTCGTAGAAGGCCGAGGACAGTACCAATTTGTAGTAACCCCCTTTGGGTGTAAAAATATTCCAGCCTGAATACAGAGACTAGTCGATTCCTTGTTCCAAGACCTCGGCAGTCACGTATTTTGTTACCTCGATGACATCCTTATATGCTCTTCTGACTTTGAATCTCATGTTGCTACCCTGGAACTGGTCCAGCGTAGGCTCAAAGAAGCAAATCTCACCATCAAGTATAGTAAATCTGAATTTTGTAAATCCTCTTTAAAATATTTGGGCCATGTCATTGACAGGTCTGGTATTCGTACTGACCCGGAAAAAATTAAAGTAATGATGGAATTCCCCCGCCCTACCTCTGTCAAGCAAGTTAAATCCTTCCTTGGCCTCTGTAGTTACTATCGCCGTTTTATTCGTGATTTCTCAAAAATTGCTTCTCCACTATGTAAACTTACCAGCATAAAACTTAAAGGTTCAAAATTTGTCTGGAATGACGAGGCCGAAAAATCATTTATCGCCCTAAAAGAAACTATGGTCTCTGCCCCCATATTAAAACCACCTGACTACTCGGTACCTTACATACTCACCTGCGATGCCAGTGGTATCAGCATAGGTAGCTTCCTATTTCAAAAAATGCCAGACCAGTCTGAGCACGTGATAGCATATTTTTCTCGCAAATTATCACCTCAAGAGCGTAGTTACTCCACTACGGAGAGGGAAATGTTAGCTGTTGTAGACTCAATTCATCATTTTAGATCATATCTTGACGGTACTAAGTTCACTGTCCAGTCTGATCACGGCTGTATTAAATATTTAAATAACCTGTCATCACCTAGTGGTAGATTGGCAAGATGGGCATGTAGACTCTCTCAATACACTTACGACTTTGTGTACAAAAAAGGTTGCGAAAACAACCTCGCAGATGCCTTGAGTCGCATAGAAATTAATTCTATTTCGTTCCCATCTACATTCGAAAATGTTGACGATCCCTGGTATGACTCTATTGTCAAAAAGTGTGAAATACATCCCGAATCCGTCCCCAACTATATGGTATCTAACGGACACCTTTATAGATACACTAAGAATGTTACGACATCCCCGATTGACCCCAAGGCTAACGCTCGGAAGGTCGTAGTACCCGCTAACCATACGCGTTCGCTTATAAAAAATTTCCATGAAAATTACTGTCATCCCGGAGTACACAAGACTTACGAATTCCTTTCTAGATCTTACTATTGGAAAAACATGTTTGCATCTGTTAAATTATATTTAAAGTCTTGTGAAACGTGCAAAGCTTATAAAAACTCCAATCAACCCCCTCTTGGTATTATGTCTGTACAAAAAAAGGTTTCGCGCCCGTTAGAATCCCTCAGTATGGATTTAATAGGCCCGCTCACTCTATCCATTCATCGTAATTTGCATATACTCACCGTCGTCGATAACTTCTCAAAATACGTATGGGCATTCCCCTTAAGAGTGGCTAATACAAAAAATATAATAAAACTTTTAAATGATAAAATTTTCGTACCATATTCGGTCCCGCGCACCATTGTTTGTGACAACGGCAAACAGTTTATTTCCAAATCATCATTCTTGAAATCTCACGGAATTGACGACATTTTCTATAATGCATTTTATCATCCCCAGAATAACGTTTCCGAAAGGTATAATTCATCTATCATAACGACTCTGTCTATCCTCGTTGGAGAACAGCAGAGAATTTGGTGTCAAAAGCTCCCACAAATCTGTTCGTATCTAAACAGTACGACTAGCCTAGCAACCGGTTACTTCCCTTTTCTAGTCCTTCACGGTTTCGACTATGTACCTCATGCTACCTTTCATAACAAGTACAGTTCTCGTCGCACCCCTGAAGATATGTCCGAATATGTGACAAACCTCCAAGAACTAGAGAAAGTTTATGAAAACATATCATCTGCTCTAATAAAAGCATTTAAACAAAATGCCGCCCGTTATAATCTTCGGAGGAAATTGCTCAAATTCGAGGTTGGTCAAATAGTCTGGAGACGCAGTTTTGTCCAGTCTGACAAAGCAAATTTTTTCTCTAAGAAATTGGCTCCTCGTTTTATTAAGAGCATAATTACAAAATGTATCTCTGATGTCATTTACGAATTAAGTAATGAAAACGGTTCGCCTGCCGGACGTTATCACATCAAAGACTTAGTGAAATTTGACTAACCATATAATATTGTACAAAAAAAATTAATAATGAAAAATCGCCTAGCTGTAGCCCCATCTTTAGTTTTATAAATTAATCGTCCCATTTACTTTGTGCTTCACTCTGAAAATCTTAGTGGTGTTTGTTTTCCCTACCGTACTAATTTTAGTCGGCCGGTGAGATACCTATTTAAGTATACCAGAGTAAGGCTGTAATGGTTTCGTAGTTTTCCATACAAATATCATCTGATATGACAAACTACGTGGCGTCCTACTATATATATCTATTTTTTTTATACAATTTTGTATTTTTTTGTGTGTCTTGTTAAATAATCTTTTTCTTCTTTACATTCAACTCTCCCGCCATCTTTTCGTTTCCCCTCCCGTGTCCTCGTCGCGTGTACCTAGATCCGGATCCCAAGTGTGATGATGTATGAATGAACGAATAAATGAGTATGAATACATATGAAAGAAATGTATGACTCGGTACCGAAATTTATGTGATGTATGAACGGTTTGAACGAAGCTGTTTCTCCCAACATGCAACCGGGACATAATCCTTTTCGCCACATCAATATACCCCCACTGTAATATATCTCATTCCTTCATCTCTTTTATTCACGTTTCCCCCAAATTTTCTTTCAACTTTTGTTAATTTATCATGTATTATGTAACTCTTAAGTCTTTAATTGACCTCCCAATCATTTTATTTGAGTATGTTTTCTTAAACATATCTCTTCCTAAATTAGTCATGTATGATAGAAGTAAAATAGCATATCGAGTGCTGTAACCTTATGGCATCTCTAATAAATTAAACATAGGTGTACATATCTAGATTATAATTATTCACGTGATTGGGTGTGGCCCACATAATTTCCACGTATGTTTGAGAATTCTCTGTAAAGAAATTGTTGAATCTGCTGCTGTTGTACACCGACATGAGAGCTCGATTGGCTTATAATTAATCACAACATCATTATTGTCCAACACCCAGCCAGGTGTGCTCAAGTGAAACATGTAACCCAGTGCGGTTCCGATTTATTTTTTTAATAAAACTGATCCCACTCGTTGATTGCGTATAATCTTCGAGTCCCTTTCACAATTCTTTACCTGTTGAGGCAGATTATGAAATCTGTAATGTCTTAGCAATTTTCGTCTGTCATGATAGGCATTCCCTCCTGAAATTGTGGCCATCTCGAAATTGCTATATGACGAATTAACCCCTGAACTTGTGCCGTGACTCCCAGCACTTTAAGCTCTGTGTGGTTTTGCGATCGACTCTGATCAATAAATGTCTGTTTAAAATTTGTGCCAACTTTGATTATATGCTGAGATACTATAAGAAAACTTTTCGACATGATTTCTCTTGTGTTTAATATTTCTCTCTCCGCATTAACCTTGTCACTTTCCGTGTAGATCTCCGGAGTAAGAATAGAACTACCATTCTTTTTAGATAATTTTCTTAATGTTCTGTAAAAGGCAGATGTATAGAAAAATACCCTAGTGATTTAACATCTCGATTCCCAATTTAAAGTTCTTTTGCGGTACTCATGTTTATGGAATTTGTTGACGCAATAATAGAGGTCGGCATTGTACGATTTTCTCCTGTTTCAACACCCCTTGACACACCAATAATATTAACTAAATCGGTGGATTTAAGACAGTATTTTTTTTATTTATATATTCTTGGACTACGTCGCTTTTCCCTTGACAGGCCCTGTTTTGTCATTTTCTGGTCCAGAATGTGTATATTTTCCCCTTTACTAGTCCCTCCGATTTTCGTATTACCGCCCCTGGAATCTTCATCACTACCTTTCCACCTGACATATAGTCTAATTAAGAACGGGTGATCCCACACGTTCCCTTGTACTTGTGTCATTCATCTCTCGATGAAAACGCTATTTCTGTCCTTTAGCAGGCCCCTGACTTCTGTCTCCTTTCTTACCTTGCTGAAGACAGCGCTAGCCAACCAATTCTTACAACATGTGGTAAACCCAGCTTTACGGCTTGTTTCTCTTGAAGTAATGCTGACCACCATGTTTCTTTTGTAATAACTTATCCACAGATATCATGTCTATATTTAGGATTGTTATGATTTTTAATTTGAAAAAGCGCCAAAGCGCGGGAGGTCAATAGCCATCTGCTACGAATCCGAGCCCATAATCGACCATCGTTGTCTACACGACGCGACTGTCTCACGGAAGTCACCTTCCTTTAACTAGTCTATAAGAACATAATCTAACTAAGTTCCTGAGTTTCTCCTTTAACACACCAGGTGCTCCAGCTCTGTCATTGCACTTGTCCTAAGCCTCCTTTGGCTTCTTGCAAATAATAGGAAAGCATCCTTTTTTTCTTTTTTTTGTTCCTTTCAGTAGAAGGAGGGGGGTGTAACGTTATTTATTCCCTCATAATAAATACGTTGCCTCCTTAGAAAATAAATAAATATTCTTACGAACGCCGATCCCCACGATTGTCTATTAAAAGTTATTTTTTTTACCACAAACGCTGTCAGTGATCTTCCATCTCCGTCACACTCGCACTGAGTTTTTTCCGTCCCTTTCTCTCGGACGCGTCGCCTTCTAGAACCGTCCGAGTCGGCCATCTTGCTTCCTCGCAATTTGATCTCAACCGCCAAGTTGTTTTTACGCCATCAAAAAAAATGTTTTTATACGATTATATTTGCTTACGAGCCCAAAGCCAGTTATTAATTAAGCATCTGTGACTAAAACATTGTGATAGTGATACTCAGGCCTTTCCTCAGTGACTTTTAAGTGTGCAATTAAAATGTAACCTCAATGGATACCAAGTCCAACGGTTCCAACACCAAAGTGTCTTGTTTAATAATCAAAACGAACTGTAATTATCTTGACTATACCGCGAGTGCGATTCCCATACAGACCTTTCAAATGTATTTATTGAAGACGTCATTCTTTATCTTCAATTCTAACTGCAATTCTACCTAACCACGAAGTCAAGATTTCGTCATGTTACATATACAAATTCGGCTTGCAACACGACCGTTATGTCCTCTATTGTGCACACGTGTCTATAGTTTGTGTATTAACACCCAAAAGAGTGATTTATACTCGAATATACTGGACTATTGACTTATATTTCTTGTCGCTAAGCTATCCTCCGAACTTTACTTACCTTCAGTTTGAATATAATGAAGACCTTTCGAGGCACCGACTCTACCTATTGGAATAGTGCGCCCATATTTTCGATTCGCTATATCCAAGCCACCACTGCTCGCTGGAAGCTGTTCTTTTCTGGATTACCCTCACCTGTACGAGATCTAAGCGGATGTTTGTGAGTCAACCCCTGACGGCATCTTTCTCCGACTCTTCAGGACACCCCAACCGATCGAGACAGCTGAGTTACCTCTACCCTCGATGTCTGTTATTCCACAACGAGCCCCCCTTTGTCGGCACCCGTCATCTCTTTTGAAATACCCGGATCCTAGGAAGTTTCTCCCCATCGCATACTCTTCGAAAATGGTCAGATCTTTTATTTTTAACTGTTATTTTTCTTCGTGAACTAATTATACCAAAGGTCAACTCTCGCAGTAACTCGAAGTTTCTTTTATAAAGTTTGCCTGTATAAATTCATTGTATTTTGAATCATAAGTTGAATAATTTAAATGCCTAAATGTTATTCATTCATTCAGGCCTACTAACTGATTATGTTAACTGCATTTAACCAAAGGTTTACCATGTTTACATACTGAATTATTACCTTGATTAAAGACCCACTCGAGTCATGTGTTGTACTACCTATTTTGAATTTAACGTTTGTTAAGATTTCTATGCTCCTGTCAAAATCTAATTTCTGTTCATTCATTCATGTCTACTATGTAGGTGTGCCCATGTCTATGGACACAGCCAAGGATGTGCTTGGACAAATTATAATATTATTAATGTAATGTATTTAACATTTGCAATGACTCTGTCTAGATTTAACTTGTTGAGTTCATTCATTCATGCATACCACTTTGGTACGCCGTTCAATTTACAATTAAAGGTTTAGACCATTTGTCAAACCTCTGATATTAATTTGATCATTTGATAAATTGCTTACCTTTGAACATATCCATTCATTCATACCTACTTACAGCGAGCTACCAAGTATAATTTAGAACTCGCAATAATTTGCAAATTGCGACTCACCAATTCTGACACTTATAATGTGAACTGTGTGATCTGTTTCTTTGTTTATTTATTTTACAGATTGTCTTGTCATATTATCTTGAATGTTTTATGTAAGTTTGAGTATTCATAACTGTATACTATGTTTTATCTTCACAATATATGCAATTCAAATGACACTGGAGACTTCTAATTGACCCCGATATTTGACCCCCACCCACATATTACAAACCTTGATGATGAGAGCAACTGTTCCAGCCTGAGCTACCGGACTTCCTCATCTTTAGAATTGAATCAAGTTAACATCTAAATTAAATTCTTAATAACAAAGGTTTCACGTTACATTGGTCGAAATTAAGTCTCCCACAATCGACTTTTTTTAATCAAAGTAATGTTTTCATTTAAAGGCGTTACCCTAAAGTGCACTTTACACGGACACTATTTTCAACGCGACCCGGTTTCCAACGCTTAAAATAGTATCCAAAATACAGGTTACTCCAAACATCGCTTTACACGCAACGCTTAAAACAGCATACAAAATAGAGGTTATTCCGAGCATCGCTTTACAGTACTTTACACAGTTTACACAATTATATGTGCAAATTTTTAATATAATATAAATAAATGTATATCGAAAAATTATATAATAATTAATATAGTATATCGAAAGTCTCGACACTTTCCAAATAAGCAAAATACATCGCGAGCGAATGTCACACGTAAAAGTCAACGCAAACGGCAGCCATTTTGACTAGTCGGTAACGACGACAGCGAATAATTTTACAGATTTCTGTTTTACCAAAAAGGATGAAAATCGCGTTGAAAATTGAACACGTTCTATTTTTTGCCCATCGCGTTGAAAATCTCGTCGAAAACCTGAAACCCGTTGAAAATAGTGTTCGTGTAAAGTGCATTTAAGGGTCGTATTACAAGAGTTATTTGAGAAAAATGTAAGAAAAAAGTAAGGTCCCTTAATGCGAGAATACTGCTTACGGGAACTCAACTTTTACTTACATTATTCTTAAATAACCCTCGAATACGACCGTTAGTGTTTCAAGAAGGTTTTTTGAATGTTCTCTATTTGGTTAATGTAGGTTTTGTCGTATGGGTAATATAAATTGACATCAACAGTTTTATTGTTCGTCTCCGGGGCGCTTTACACTGCTCACTCTTTTCCAATTTTTATTTCAATCCATATTCCAACGTAAACGAATTAAACCTTCATTGAGCGGGACTCTTTTGCCATTGTGTTTCGTTCTGTATTCATCAAAGTGCTTCAAAGTCCAATATTTAGATTGGACTTAAGCACTTTGATGAATAAATGACTTAATTTTGTTGAAGAATGAATATGTCATTGCTGCAAGTACAAATTTAATACATTATCATAGTACACTAAAATAAAGAAATGCTTATGTGAATGGAATCAGTCACGGAATGAATTGAAGCCAGGTCCATTGAAAATTAGACAAAGATGTTATAATTTTTTTACTGTCTACTACGATGGAATTGTGGAGAGTCACGATTTCACCATTTAAAGCGTATTTTTTTCAGCAGAAGGGTTCTCATGGTCTGAGCACCGTGAAGGTTATTAGTTCAATTAAATAGGATCTCTCAGACTTTCAGCATTTGTCATAGTAAGCAGCTGTGTTGATTCTGTTCACCTCCTCAAGAGTTATGATCTTGAATGCATTGCATAGCAACATGAGTAAAATATAGATTACTTTTAGACCAATCTTATCGCTCTGAACCTTAGCACTATTATATTTATTTAGAAGTGGCGTTATATTTCTTTTTCGCTTGGTTTTCTTTTATTCATTCTTTATCTTTTCCTAATCCCTCTTATTATAACTCATTTTGTTACAAATGATTTCAAATTCATATAAATGTATTTTTTTTGTTTATATTTTTTTACTTTTAGTTTAAAATCAATTCGTTTTACTTGTAAATATTCTTTCTTGTATTACAAAGTCCATTTTGCTGGTGTATTTACTGTAAATATTTTGCCTTGACAGTAGGTACACAATATGTATATATCATCATCATAATGCTTTTTTATTTTTAGTACTTTATTAAATCAAAAAGGACGTGATAGACGAAGGTAAGATCCTTTATGAACCAAATGAAATGTGATGAAGATACAAAAAATAAAGTAAATACGTGGATTAAGGAAATCAAAGCAACCATCACCCATCACATCCACTGTTAGATAACCTCGTTCATCCCCTGGTAAGCATATATTGACCTATTGGTAAGCCGTTTGGCTTCTGTACGTACGTCCTGGGTTCGACCCCCAACAGAGGAGAAATTAATTTAAATATATTTCTCCCGCAAATATTGCTTCTCGGGGCTGGAAACACTTGTTTGTTAGGGCCAAATTGCCAAGTGCAATTCGGCTAAACGAAAAAAGTGGACTATCGAGAATTATGAAGAAGATATCTTTTTTTTCTCAATGCAGGCTATGCGTTGATTGAGGCTTCAATTCGCGCATATGTGAATGCCGGTAAATTAACTAAAAAAATAATAATATTGGGGGGAAGCTCTGGACAAATTTACTGTGGTAAAAGGGGCGATTCGTTCAATAGGTTAAGAAACACTGCTATAGGGTGTGTATAATGGCGAACTTATGTACATGCAACGCCATTTTTCCCTCACTCACGTCTGATGGTAAAACCTTTCCAACATCACGATGTTTTCATATTTCCTCTGGGAGGTTCAGTTCACAACCTACTTCAAACCTGTGTCCTGATTCGAACCACTCTGGAGAGATGTGAATTGCTTCGATGATAAATTTACTGATCACCTTTGCATACAAGTATTTCTTTTTATTTAATATTTAAAGCTACGGTAAAGAGAAAGTATTTATTTAATTATTGTAAAGTGAACAAATACGGATTTATTACCACTGTGGTAACTGATCATAAACTGTTAAACCAATTTATAAGAAGGGTGAATTTATGTAGGTATGGGCGGTAATAATTACTTAATAAATAATTATTTATTGTTCTATTTTAAGGAACAGAGTAAGACAATATAGACGGGACAATAATACAAACTTTGAAACTATTGTATGAGAATGTCTTTGAATGGATTGCATGAGAATGAATCCTTAAAGATTTGGACTTCCTTAAAGCCCCCAGTTAGTGTATATGAATCAAGCGTTACATAAAACACTATGGTTTATTTTATTTTACAAAAAAGTGAGAACATTGTGTGAAAACGTATCAAGCCAATGTTTAGATTTATAAAAAAAACATTCATGTTTCTACGCCTAATAAGTAATGAGTTAAGGCTTTTATGCTTTATTTTACATTTTGTTAATGCAAAAATGTGTTTCTTCTTGTTTCTTATATTGATGTTTATGTTCTTTTTTAATTCAATCGATTGCAATTTCTATCGCATGATGTAAAAGCGTAGTGAAAATACATACATTGAAATTGTCTGTCTTAAAACAGGAATTATTCCTAGTTAGATAGACATAGGTAAAGTGATGGAATGATGCCAATCAGGGAGCACCCATGGTTTTTTTAATTATTATTTTTTTTGTTTTGTTTTTGTTTTGTATATTTTTTTGTTTTTGTTTTTATATAAATACTGAGTGGTCTCTGTGGTGTATTGTTTCTGTAAGTTTTCTTTTCTTATATTAAATAAATATATTTTTATTATTAGTTATGGATACAAAATCTGAAAAACAGGTATTATTAAAAAATATTAAAAAAAAATCAATAAAATGAAAAAAGTGTATCGGGTCAACGCATAGATTAATAATGAGAGGACAATAAATATATTTTTTTGAGGACTTAACTTTTAAGAGTACGGCGAATTGGGTATCCAAAAAGGACCTTGAAGCCTATCCCGTCACCTTAATTTTTTTTTCTTTTGAAAGGATGTACTTCACAGTTGGTTCCATTCAATTTGGTGAAGATCTGATGATGGAATCCATTATAAAATATTTCTTTACTTATAAAAAAATCTGATTTACTTATGAAAAACTGACACCCAAAAATCGGTTTTATCATAATGTAAGATGAAATCGGGTTATGACACGCTAATGGCAGAAACATTTCTTAGATTTTTCTAATAAATCTTTCGTTGAATCAATCAAATTATCACGGTAATATTGCAGCAATGATGTATGAATTTAGACTCAATCAGCGGTACTAATAACATTTTCGTTAAAACTCGTTTTAGCCAACTAAACCTCGCACTACGTAAACCACGTATTAGGCACTAATTCGTGGTTTAGTGAGTTCTGACTAATAATGTAAAAATGTACAAGGACTAAGTAAACCATGGAATACGGAATGAATGTTGAGTGAACGCAGCCATTTAACGGGAATTTCGGAATTTTTCTTTACTTTATGCTTTTTTTTGTTCATTCTCTATGACTTTATTAGCCGTCATCTATGACATCTATCGAAAATCGTATTTCTATGTTTGTCATTGTTTGTTTACTGCATGGTTTTGATGGTTTACTGTTTACGTATCGTCACGTTTTGGTTGGGTTCCAAATAATTTAACTTATTACAACATAATTTATTTATTTTAAAACAATTTCAATGGAAAATAAATATTTTCATTTATTAGCCTTCTTCCAAATAAATCTACGAGATGTGTAACTCCTGTCTTTGAAAATCTGTACTTTCTTCTAAAATTAATGTTGTCGTAATCAACAAACGGATTACAACGCACCCTATTAATTTTGTGGCTTCGAAAAACTGTTTCCATCTGCTCTATTTCTTGAAACGATCTTTCAAAATCGCCGATTCTATAATCAAACAGATTGTCGTCCATAATTAAAAAAGTATTTCTTTAAAAATGACAAAAGTTATACAATACGCGCGGTCTATTTGACTTTTGACAGCTCACTAATTCGCTATTCCACCACTAAACTAGGGGCCCGGATGGTTTAGCGTTACCATGGTGATATAAACCATGGAATAAAATAGAAGTTTTAAAACTTGGTTATTAGTAAGATTTTTGGCCGTTAGGTTTTAGTCACTCTATTCCATGGTTCAACCTCGCTACTTTTTTGTTATTAGTACCGCCGTATACGTCTAAGTGGCCTAAATTGATCACAGTATTGCATCAGTGAATTGTACACTGCGATACAAAAACAAATTTTTGCCTGTAGCAATGATTTTCAAAATGGCCAAAATTAACAGCACTGCTGCATCTATTAGTTCAAAATAGCAAGCAGGACAGGGTCTACGGCATATTAAAAAAATCTCAAGTGGTCCAAGCATCAACATTTTGGGAAACAATGCCTTTAATTAATAGCACTAGTGAACTATCTCCGTTTCCAATCCATCACAGTGTCAAATATGTATGTACCGTATAATACACAAGATGGGATTCCTTCGTTCAAATATATAAGGTAATTTCTCTATGAAGGTGAGGGTCTCCTGAACCTGAGATGACGGAATGTCTTCAGCCACGTCTTGTAGCCACTACATTATTAAGGAAAGGTTGAGTAATAAATCTTGACTATTTTCAACGTAACCAAACGCTATACCTTAGGTTCCCAACCTTTCTTGTCCAGGAGCCCACATTCCGATTTTTTTTACGTTACCTACGTTAATTTCTTCAATATATAATACCATCGCGCCATTTTCCTATTTGAGATTGGCAGAGAAAAACGAAAGCCAGACTCTTTCATTTTGACATACATTTCTCACTGCATTCACGTCCATACTTCGTATCATATAATAATAATAAACAATTCCTCGCACCTTACGCAAGTTTATTTCCATATGGCAATTTTAAGATCTCAAAGATCTTATAGATCGGATCTTATAGATCGGATCTTATAGATCGGATCATATAGATCGGATCTTATAGATCGGATCTTATAGATCGGATCTTATAGATCGGATCTTATAGATCGGATCTTATAGATCGGATCATATAGATCGGATCTTATAGATCGGATCATATAGATCGGATCTTATAGATCGGATCTTATAGATCGGATCTTATAGATCGGATCTTATAGATCGGATCATATAGATCGGATCTTATAGATCGGATCTTATAGATCGGATCATATAGATCGGATCTTATAGATCGGATCTTATAGATCGGATCTTATAGATCGGATCTTATAGATTGGATTTTATATATCGGATCTTATAGATCGGAACTCCTCGTTGCTGTCCGTGGGCCTCTTCAAGGTCCCATTGGTCACGCGGTCTTGTGACCTCGAAAACCAATTTTAAGACCTTTAAGAAGTTCTGTCATAGTTATTGTTATATTGGTAGATTCTCATTAAATTAGTTTTTTTTCAGAGATCTTGGACTGTCACCTCCGATGACGGTCCACGTGTATGAATCTTCTGTTCACATTCCAGGTTCTTCTATAATATCCCAACTTCGTCTCTATTGAGATGTTTGTCAATAAAATATCATTTGACTCCCGACAGGGGAAAAATCCAATGTTTGCGTTTATGCAATTAAAAAAATATTCGATATTCAAATTTTGTTTGAAAAATTTACAGTATATTAAATTATTTTTGATTTATATATTTTATTGTGGAAACTCGATAATTCTTCAATGTCATTTAATCAAAGTGATGTGCCTTTTTATCAATTTGAAAATAAAATATCAAGTTTTAAGTTTCCTGCGCATAAGGTCACTATGAAATACTTGACAGTTAAACAAATGAGAAGCACTTATCATATATCCTTCAAAATCTAATGTGATCTAAGAGAATATTACATATACAAATTTGCAAAATTTTAAAATAATCGAATGAGTACTTTAGTCTATAATCGATAAACTAAAATGAACACGCCGCGCCGTTCGTAGTACATATCACATAGCACACAGCATACATAGTATTGAAACTTTCAAAATACAATCTTAGCATGATACTAGTTGATTATGTGCAATAAAAAAGTAACCTTAATAATCGCGAATTCATCACTCCCCACTATATCCCTATAGGGGGATGAGGAATAAAAACCTTTAGAAAAATACGAAAATATTTATTTCGTGAGTACATTAAAAAAACGAAAAATAAAACATCTTTGTTGAAGTTATAATAAGATTATACTGGCCAGACAAAATAAACATTTGAGTATCGAAAACAAATACAATAATGTTGATTCTGTTCTAAAAGCGTATAAAAATGTTTCTTTCAAATATTTACTTTTTACAATACAATGAATTCTTATTTATACACAAGGACATTCTCAAATAAAATACGAAATATTCTTTTTATTATACGTACTATCATGCCGTGTCCATAATGGTGTAAGCAGAGAGAGCCGAACGCCATATTTTCTACATCATCTGTAAAACTAGCCGAAGTTTTGAAACTATAATTAAAGAGCACATATGTAGTGCTTAAAGAGCGACAACTTTTCGGAGTTTGAGATCATCTCATATATAGTAATCATTCTTTTAAACGAGTGGGTTGTGGCCAACGCTAAACACCTCACTATTCATTCTATAAAGTATTCAAATTTTCAGCATTTTCATGAAATGAGTTTGGTAAATTATTTTTTATTTAAATATTTTATTATGAAAAGTTGTATAAAAATTTCAAATTCTAAGTTTCCTATGCTTGGGGTCACTTTAAAATATTTGATAGTGAAAAAAATTGAGAAGCACTAAGTGAGTCTATAAGTGAGTATCAGATATACAAATTTTAAAATAATCGAATGAGTATGAGTATTTAGTCTATAATCGATAAAGTAAAATTAACACGCCGTACATAGCACACAGCACCCAGCACACGGCATATAGCACATACACACAGAAACATTGTGATGAAACTTTCAGAGTACAATCTCAGAATGATACTAGTTGATAATCCGCAATAAAAAAATATCCTTAAAAATTGCGAAATCATAACTCACCACTATATCCCCTTGGGTTAGTGAGGAGTAAAAACAAATGGGAATTAAAATATTACACATAAATACGGAGATCCAAAGACTAGATAATGTGGAGTCTTTGGTAATACAAAAGACTTTATGTATATAAGAAAGAGAAAATAATAAATAACCAAATAAATTTAAATAGAACGCTTCTGTTCAATATGTTCCCGTTACCTGCCCGTACGGTAAAACCCATGACCCCTTCTTCTTCAAGTATAAACTTCGCCAACCAACGACAATAGCACTACACACGGTTTAAATATAATTTCAAGTTTAGTATAATTTTGTTCGGATGAGGGAGCGGGTCAGCTCAGAAACCGGTTAACATTATATACTCAAAAGTGGTGTAAACAAAATATATATTCTCCTTCATCTTCAATGGCACTACAGCCCAAATCGGGCTTTGGCCTTGTGGCGAGGATGTACCTCCCCAACAATGACGCCATCTCGCTCGGATAAACATCGCTTTTCACGATGATTGCCGAGGACGACCGAAGGACACATCGCGAACATGTAGTAATCGAGTGTTATATTTGATAAATTGTTTCATCTGAAAATAAATGTAATTTTTGTAAGTACACTTTTATTATGAAGCCCTTCATCACTCAATAATTTCTTTTCAAATTAAACTAAACTGATTAAGACAATTTGCAATATCTAAAATAGTTGTATGTATTTTGGGAGACGATTTGGAATACGTAATTTAAACTCACAACCTTTTCTGATATGTAATTAATATTCTAATTAAATATAAAACTTCCTCCCAAGATATATACCTCTATAGCCTCCTCCAACCATCCCTGTCCTCACCCACTGTTCTCCATCCGGTCACTTGGAGAAGCCAAGTATCAAGATGCCATATTTTCTATCTTGGTACACATCCATAGCCTCATCAACATTCATACATGTTTTTCTGTTGTCCAAGATTCCTATTTCTTATTACATTTCCCTCTTTCATAATTTCGTTCACATGGTCAAACCATCCTCCTTATATTGGACGGCCCCGACCTCTAGTTCAATTCCTGTCCGCTTTGTATATTTTAGCCGTTCTTCATTCGTATATACCTAGACTTACGACTTCTATATTGCACCAAGCCCTCCACTCTCTCAATCTCTCCACATATTTCCTCTGTTGTCCGCCAGCGTATTTACCTTTCCGTGTTGATTAGGAGGCAAGTACTGCCTCGAGTTAGGCACTAGTTTGTTGCGCTAATGCACTTAAAAACTCGTGTTGAATTCAAGGCACGTGTCCTCCAAATGCACGTGTCCTCCAACGCAAACTGTTCCTGCTAATACGTGTTCAATTTAAGGCACGCGTCTTTCAATCGTACATAGGTTTATAAATTTTACCATGCATTACAAGACTATGTTAGAGGCATTTTTGTGTATGATTGTTTTTTTTAATAGATTAATCTACCCAAATCCATATTATATTATACAAATTAATCAAGACATGTTTTTTGTATGAGATTGGTACTCATGAATTTTTCAATGAAATAATTACACTTTACGTCCTAATTACCTTCACAAGATATAGAGCATCGAATTTTAATTTGGTACTTATTCTAGTCTCTTTTGTTATTTACATTTTTAAATTTGTCCAAAATAACAATTTTGATTTCCATATTACTTAAAGACTGAAACAAAATTACTGATAACTACCATAATATAATCTGTGAACAAAATACAAACAAATGTGACAGTGACAGACGAAATGCGATCGAAATGAAATAGCGCGCGAACTTCATGGCTATATATGTTCCATATTCAATAATTAATTGCCTTGAATTGCACGAGTATTAGCAGGAACGCAAGCGCAACAAACTAGTGCCTAATTCGAGGCAGTGTTTGCCTCCTAATCAACACGGAAATGTAAATACGCGCCCCGACCTCTAGTTCAATTCCTGTCCGCTTTGTATATTTTCAGCCGTTCTTCATTCTTATATGTAAATACTAACGACTTCGACAGTTGTTCCCCTTATGCCACATGATCTTCTTCTGAGACACGATCTTAAGATTGCTTTTCACCGCACACTCCATATATCCACATATATCTGTTGTCCACCAGCCTCTTCATCTCTTAGTAGCTGCTACAGCGCACATCACTGATTACATACCTAGCCCATATTACTGTCGAACTTTATGGTTTTGCCTTCCGTCATTCCTTCGGTGATAGTGACGAGCAAACCCGGATGCCTGATGTTATGGCGTATAAATTTGGATTACTGCTGGCCAACCTTCTTTATAAGGAGTGGTATTTTTCTCCCACTCTCCTAAGAACCACGTCGTTTGGAATATAGTCTGACCAATGGTTGCTAGACGTGCGTTTTTATCACCACATTTCGAAGGCAGCCAGACGTCAGAAAAAAATCCTGTCTCGCCGCCATACAGCGGCACACTCAAGACAAGAGTTTTAATTAAGTTCTTCCTAACATTGATATCATTTTAAGGAAATTCAGACATGAAAACAGAAATTGCATTAAAAAAATATATCAAAATAAATGTAGAAATGAGATCACTAAGAAGAGTATGTAATAGAACGATATATGATAGAATAAAAAATGAGGACATAAGGAGAGAATGCAAGTTAAAGAAGGATATTATATGTAAAATGAAAGTGAATGCTTTAAGGTGGTTTGGACATATAGAAAGAATGAACGATGAACGACTGACCAAAAAAATATACATGGGTGCTAGAGATGGAGTGAATAGCAGAGGTCGCCCCAGAAAGGGATGGCATGACCATGTGAATGATATTTTGAAAGAAGGAAACATAAAAAGTTTGAACAATCGACGAGCATGTATGAGACGATGCATGGATGTAAAGGAAGCCAGAAATGTGTGCAAAAATAGAGAAGTATGGCGCTCGGTTCTCTCTGCTTACCCCGTAAGGGACATGGCGTGATGGTATGTATGTATGTATGTAGGATCAAAATAAAATGTCATGCTAACTCCTGTGAAATGGCAATGTGTATATCACATTTTCCAATCATAATATTTTTTATTATTTATTTCCATAATACTTCAAATGAATACAATATAACTTAAATTACATAATATATATACGTCGCTGCTTACTGGAGTGGCAAGGCCTAAAGTCCGGAGCCGATAAGTAAGGCAAAAACGTTCTGTCATTTTAATCGAATTTTGTGGAAAAATACTTTGATAATGTGTTCATTAATTTGAAAATTGATTTGCACTCTCTTAACACGATAACTTTTGAATCATTAAAAAAATCTGTAAATAAATAATTGAAACACGGTTACGAGTACAATTAATTCATTCATTCATACCATCGAGGCATATCCCAAAATATATAGTAATCAGCAACAGGTGTGCGGGTGTGCATTATCATATAAAATAAAGCACGATACGTGCGTGTATGCCCACACACCTAAAAAGGCAATTCATTCAAAATGGGTTGTGAGCTTCATAGATGAACTATTTTATTTTATTTTATTTGGGACACTTACAGACATTGACAATCGCATACAAGAAAGTATATCATAATAATTTTACATAATGTCAATATCCAATTGGAAGTGAACACAACATGCGAAGTTCATAAATTATTTACACAAACATATTAAAATATCCAAGATAAAAGCAGTAATAAAAAACTTTAAAAATAAGACATAATTATACAAAACCTATAAAAGCATAAAAAAGCAACAATAAAAATTACAAAGTAAATATAGAGAAGCATATATAAAACAATGAAAAGTAATGAAAATTGTGCATATAACAAAAAAAAGGGATGAAAACATCAACAGAAATTCTCCTCTCCACTCAGAATCAATAGCATTCTTTTTTTAAATACCTCTCTTGTGTTGCAGAAGATATCAACTATGTTGGAGTTGCTATGACTATTGTAAATACGGCACATGCGATACAATGGATTATAAAATGATATGTTAGATATACAGAACCCTTTGTGAAAAATAATTGGGTTTCTTAGTGATTTAATATTGACGTTATATTTTAAGTCATTGACCAGCTGTGTGTCCATCACATTATTTATTATATTAAATAAACATGCCACGTCCGCCACTTTTCGTCGAGTACTCAGCTTAGAAATATTAAAAAAAATCAATCTCTGATTGTAAGTTAACATGTAACGACCTATACCGGCTCTATAAGACAGAATTTTTACAAACTTCCTTTGGACAGATTCTAACATTTCAGTGTATACATTATAATGTGGACACCATACAGGTGACCCGTATTCCAGAACACTTCTTACTAATGATTGATAAAGATATTTTAAGCTTTGAGTATTTGAGAAGTTTACAGTGAGTCGAGTTATGAACCCTAGCATCTTCAGTGATTTTTGAACAGTATTTTCAATGTGTGGGCGGAAAGTGAGTTGGGAGTCAAAAGTCACTCCAAGATCTTTAATTACATTTACACGTTTGAGAGGTTTATCAGAGAGTGAATATACATTTTCAATTTTCTTATGATTTCTAGTAAATGTGATTACGTGACATTTATCAATGTGTAGCTCCATTTCGTTTTTAATGCACCACAAATTTAAAGTGTCAAGGTCTTTTTGTAATGTTAGACAGTCAGACATGCATTTAATGACATGAAAAATTTTCAAATCATCTGCATACAACAAAAATCTACATTTTAAAAGATGAGAAAGATCGTTAATGAAGATGTTGAATAAAAGTGGTCCCAAGTGGGATCCTTGAGGTACCCCGGAGGTCACGGATACAGGAAGGGACTTGAAACCGTTCATTATTACGAGTTGACTTCTATTTGATATATATGATTCTAACCAGCGTAACAAATTCCCATGTATTCCAATGCTCTGAAGTTTAGCTAAGAGGA
This sequence comes from Molanna angustata, assembly GCA_963576475.1. Lineage (NCBI taxonomy): Eukaryota > Metazoa > Arthropoda > Insecta > Trichoptera > Molannidae > Molanna > Molanna angustata. The sequence continues at coordinate 9,591,395 of OY754984.1, forward strand.
TTAAATGACTCACTTTGTCGAAAGCCTTACGAAAATCGGTGTATATGGCATCGACCTGAGTGCGAACATTAAATGAGTTACAAATGAAGTTACTGTATTCTAAAAGATTTGAGGTTGTGGATTTCTTACGTACAAAACCATGTTGGTGTGGAGAGAGTATATGGTGAAATTGATGAAAAATATGCTCATAAACAAGAGATTCAAAAACTTTACCGAAGCAGGATAAGATGCTTATTGGTCTGTAGTTTTTTGTGTCATTTTTATTACCTGACTTCAAGATCGGAGTGATGTGAGCTACTTTCCACATTTTGGGAAATGTGCCTTCTTGTAAAGATTTACTGTATATGATGTGTAAAGGAGTAGAGAGTTGCTCGTAACATTTTTGTATGAAAAATGGCGGAATACCATCAGGACCTGCACCCTTATCAGAATCAAGAGATTTGAGCTTTAGTTTAACATCTAATAAGGACTAAGTTTAGTTTGTCGATCGACAATTCTTGATAGAACTCCATTGTACGTTGATATGTTATAAAAAATATAAAAATACTTGGTAATTGTTCTATTGTGTTTATTTGATTATTGACGCGTTTCGTGCAAAGCACATCGTCAGAATAATGCTCTACAAGACTGAGACTAGTGGTTATATACAAAATTTACATGGCAGGTGTATAAAAATGTTGGTTTTTGAACGGTTGAAAAGAAGTTATATAATGCAAATGAATCTATACAAATCTACGTTTTAATACAATGAATGTAGTTGGGTCACTGGTTGTAGTCCCCTGTGTCCATTAGGCCTGTAACAAAAGGAAACGACAGCAGTAAAATTCGAAAGGTAAATAATATTGTATTTATTGGTTTATTGTTATCTTTTAAGTGTGGTTAAAACCAATGTATTTCATAGATATTTGGTAGTTATAATTACAAACAGTTTAATTTTAATCTTAATGTATTTAACAACAAAGGAAGGTATATGTCTGTCTAACCTATCGGTTTCAATAATGGTGAATATATATGATCAATTTGTTTATTGATGAGTAATTTTTGTGGATCCTTTTTTACTCTGTTTATTTCTAATATTTCTAGTCGGTCAAGTTTTCTCCCTTTTATTGGTTTTAACCACACTTAAAAGATAACAATAAACCAATAAATACAATATTATTTACCTTTCGAATTTTACTGCTGTCGTTTCCTTTTGTTACAGGCCTAATGGACACAGGGGACTACAACCAGTGACCCAACTACATTCATTGTATTAAAACGTAGATTTGTATAGATTCATTTGCATTATATAACTTCTTTTCAACCGTTCAAAAACCAACATTTTTATACACCTGCCATGTAAATTTTGTATATAACCACTAGTCTCAGTCTTGTAGAGCATTATTCTGACGATGTGCTTTGCACGAAACGCGTCAATAATCAAATAAACACAATAGAACAATTACCAAGTATTTTTATATTTTTTATAACATATCAACATCTAATAAGGAAATATTCACGCAGCTTAATGAATAATTATTACAATGATTTATATGAATAGAGGTGTCACTGGGATTAGGTGGATTAAAAACAGAAGCAAAGTATTCAGAGAATAGTTCAGCTATTTCCGGACCAGTATTTGCATTTTTCTCATTTAAGTGCATACATTTTGGAAGACAATTAGATGTGCGCTTGGCTTTGGCGAAACCAAAGAATTTTTTCGTTCCTCTTGGCAATGATTCCTCGACATCTCTTATGTAAGATTGATAACAATCTTTCATCATAGCTTTAGATCTTTTTCTAAGGCAAGAGAATGTATCATAATCCCCAGGATTACCAAATGTTTTTGCTTTTTTATGAAATTTGTCTTTTTCTTTCAAGATTTTAATAAGTGGTCGACTAAACCAAATTGGGTGACCACTGGTTCTAATTCGCTTAGTAGGCGTGTGATTGAAAATGACAGACCCAATTATGGAGTAGAATAGTTTCAGTGAGTCATTACAATTGAGGTTATCTATGATTTTCCAATCAATATTTGATAGTTCTTGACAGCAATTTGAGAAATTTGTTTTTTTGAAGTCATATTGCAATAAGTAAGGATTAGTTTGAAGGTATTGTGTTCTATCAAATTTAATTTCAAGTTCAAATGGGGGGTGATGATTATCAACTTTGCTAAGTGGTAATGTTGAATTGACTTTTATATTATGAGAATCAGAGAGAACCAAGTCAAGAATTCGCGAGTTGACATTAGTGATAGAATTGAATTGGGAGAGATTAGAGAGTAAAATGAATTCGGTTAGAATATTAGCTTTAGCCCCGCTTATATCGATAGGAATAAGATTGCGACAATCGAGTTTTTGAAGCCATTTGACTGTGGGAATGTTAAAGTCTCCCAGTATTATATTTGTGTGAGAATCGACGTTAGAGGATATGTGGTTCCGTTTATCATAGTTGTTAATATAGTCGTTTAGGATCTCTAATGGTGCATCGGGTGGAAAATAAACTAATCCAAGGTTAATTGACTTTCTACTGAATTCGTTTACCCTTATGTTGACCCACAAATCTTCAGCTTTAGTTTGCCGTTGCGTTTTTTGAAGTGCTGCGTATTTTTTATTGATAGCGATAATAATGCCGCCTCCATCTTTTTTTTTAGAATTAACGAAGTCACGGTCCCGTCGGAACACAACATATCTATTGTCGAAAATTTCTTCGTCAAAAATGGATGGATTTAACCAAGTTTCTACAAAACATAGTATATCGTAGTTGTTATTTAATATTTGTAGGTATACATCAGTGAGCTTTGTTTTCAACCCTCGAACATTTTGGTAGTATAAAGTGATGGCCATTTTATAAAATTTTAAACAAAATATGAAAGAAATAAATAGAAGCAATAGGATAAGAGTTCACGGTTTTGCGCTAAGTTTGTTAAGGATATCTTTGTTATTAATAAAAACTGGTGGAGAAGAGTCGTTCTTTCTCACAAATATGCGTCCATGCTTGACCCATACATAACGATAATTGATATCTTTAGCGGTTTTGCGCGCAGCTGCATGTAGGTCCTTGTTGGTAGGAGATAGGTGTTCACACACGTATACAGCGGACTTGTTTCCAGCGAAGCCAAGGTGTTCTGCATTGAGTTTATTGTTAATATTGGTTTTATTAAAATTCCTGACAGCTGATAATAATTGATCTCTTGTGTGAGGGTTCGGCAGAGTGACGATAATGTTCTTTGGTCTTACTGTGTCATGTCCAGGTTGACGTTGAACACGATGATAGCCAGCTATAAGTTCGTCTTTCAGAGGGAATGAAACGGTGGTACATAAGTTTTGAATCAATGTTTTTAAATTTTCATTGTTTTTGCTAGGAACCATTTGAATTTCAACGTTGCAATTACGGCTCGATTGTTCTATTGCATCAAGCTTTTTATTAAGAGAATCACAGTGATTTTTGAGAAAATCGTTTTCCTTGGTAAGATGGTCAATTTTAGTGGTATTTTCATTACATTGCTGATTCATTCGATCGTACTCGCCAGAAAGATAAGATATTGTTTTCAGTAAATCAGTGTTTTGTTTTAGGACATCGTCGAGCTGTTTCTTATTCTCGCGTAATTTATTTTCAATGAGTTCGGAGATGCTGTTTTTAAATTGAAAAAATTCGCTACGAATAAACTGTAGTATATCTGAGGGCATAGTGTTGTCTATGGTTATGGGACTGGCCGCGTGGATAGGCATTGTATTGTTTTGATTCCGCCTCTGTGTCGTAGGTACATCGCCGCCAGTGTCAGATAAAGGCATATAATTTAAGTTGTGTTTTTTTGAATCATGTTTACATTTATTACATTTCCACGAATCTATGCTTTTTGTGGAAAGTTTTTTGAAATTATTTTGCGTGAGTCCTGCGCAAAAATAATGGTATATACTGTGACAAAAATTGCATTTCATTTTGTCAATAACAGCGATGAAATCAGCGCATTCCGTACATTTTAGTTTGTCAGCCATATTGCGTTATGTATATTATGTTGGTCGAGATACTATTTTGTGAAGACAGATACTATAGTGAAGGTGTAAAATACAAATTAAATCTTATTCATGTGATGTGTGGATCAGTTTCTGCATCCAACTTCGTGCACTTTTTCAAGAACGAGTACAAGTACTATGTGCAGTGAATTATGATTAATATTTATTCAAAACATTGAGTTTTAAGCTTTGGTTTTAGATGTCACTATGCTCCACTCCAAACAAGTAGACGAGTAAACAACGACTATAAACAGAGGTATGTGTAGTGGATAAGAAATTTCATTCTTGATAAAGTATTGAACACATAATGGAAATTAAAACTTTTAATATATTTTTTTTCCATATACTGACATTCCAGACTGTGGAGTTAGCAAATCACAGCAAGAGCAGGTAGATACAATCACCAATAGCAACACGATATTAAAGTTTTTTCAAAATTCGACCTTATAAACACAATTCATTCACTTTAATCACTACAATTTGGGTTTTGTTTTTTCACAAATTTAACTCCTTTACGCGAAGTGTACTCAGTAACAACATTTATATCAAAAGTTTATATCTCCTTTTACACAATGCACAAGGACTTAATCTCAGTTATACTATTTATTCAATTATTTTAATATATGTTGTGGAGCGAAAAAAAAGATGCACGTACTGTGTTAACAATCAATATTCTAAGAGGATGTGAGATGTTATTTTGCCTGTTGAATTGTCGATTACCCGGCTCTTATGGGACAGCCGAAAGCGATGATTATATAAAATAGTGGAATCACTATTCTGGCGTACCCGGTACCTCATTACAAACTTACCAATATCCTCATCATCATCAGCCATTACTCGCCCAGTGTTGGACATAGGCCACCCCTTTCAACCTCCATGCTTCCCTATCCCTCGCCACCCTGTACCATTGACCTCCTGCCACTCGTTTTATGTCGTCAGACCATCTTGTTTGCGGTCTGCCCGGGTTGCTGCGTCCAGCTCTCGGTCGCCACTCCAGGGTGCGTTTGGTCCATCGATCATCTGCTGTCCTTACTACATGGCCAGCCCAATTCCATTTTAAGGAAGCTACCTTGTATGCAACATCGGTAACTTTTGTCCTTTCTCTGATCCATTCGTTGCGTTTTCTATCACGAAGACTAATGTTTAGCATCCTCCTCTCCATTGCTCGTTGCGTTACTCGGAGTTTCTGTACTGTACGTTTTATAAAAATAACAGTTTCAAAACCATATGTCAGTACTGGGATGATGCACATATCAAATACTTTTTTCGAATATTTTTATTATTGCATATGCGCAAACATTGGATTTTTTTCCCTGTCGGGAGTCAAAGGTATTTTTAACAGATTTTTAATTATCTCAATAGAGACGAGGTTGGAATATTTACTGTAGGAGAACCGGGAAATCAAGGCACCTACAGGGCTTACGACCTGTCATCGGCTGGTTTACGTAATCACTTTATGCGCTTGCGCAACTGCTTAAAAAGGCATAATTGGTGAACGTTGCGCAAGCGCATAAAGTGATCACGTAAACCAGCCGATAACAAGTCTTAAGCCCTGTAGGTGTCTTGATTTCCCGGTTCTCCTACAGTAAATATTCTAACTTCATCTCTATTTAGATAATTAAAAATCTGTTAAAAAATACTTTTTTCTTCAAGTGGTTTGCAAATCGTTTGGATCTGAGAATATACGACAGTTTACCGAATGCAGCCCATGCAAGGCCCCGCCTGGGTTCGATCTCTGCATCCTGATTGTCTCCACCCAGCTTTACCTTATGTCCGAGGTATATCTATGAATCATATAATATGTATGAATTACCAATGTAATTATTTGATATTTCAGTTTTTTTTGCCTTCACTTCATGAAGGCGTTTCTGGCAATTACATAGTCTAGTACGAATCGACATTATATTTCAGTATTGATATTTTACTAATTCACAAAACAATAGTTAATAAAACCGCTCTTGTTAATAATTTAAAGGAATATTTCAAATGAAGGGATTTTCGGGGGCGAATTTTACAAAAACCATTTGTTCATTATTTTCAGATATTAGGTAAGTACATAGGTACAATGTTTCTCGTCTTTTGTTTTATGAATCACTATCTTAATTTCTATTTATTTGACAAGTTCTTTGTCTCTCTCAATACGGTCCTGTTTATTTTACATTATTAGTGAATATTCGGTTCTCTATTCCCTTGTGCCTACTTTATCCAACGGTTCTATTATTTACCCTCGGTAAAATTCGTCTATTCTCAGCATTTAATATCCGGTAGTGTATTCACAAACCATGATTTATTTGTATAATTGACCCAACTATCGAATTATTCTAGAGTAATACTCTAGAGTATCAATTTCTCGTTACATATATTTTGTATTGCCAGGGAGCAAGTCCGGTCAAACAGTGAAATAAAAAACCTTATGATTACCCATATCATGAAAATAATTATCATAATATGGAGTTCTGTAATATCTTAGGATATTATAAAATTCCATAAGAAAATTATATCCACGATTATCATGGCTTATCATGAAGGATTTGATTCCACGGTTTGACCGGACCTGCCCGTCAGGTCTATATTTCTCGTAGGTTTTTCAGCTTTGTAGTAAAAAAAACACCAACTTATGTTATATTCATATATGGATGAACCCAGAATTCGGGTCAAGGGTTATCAACATTTGAATTTTTATTTAATTTTTCCACATACCTCTATCTCAAGAATCAAATTTAGGAGCTCAAACTTTTTTTTATGAAATAGTTACAGGGATTCTTAAACTTTTTTTATTAAGAAAAACATTTAATGTGTTTATATGCCTACATTTCCATTTTTTAATATAGTAAAACGCCGAAACACCCCAACTAGATGATTAATTTTCTATAAAAATGCTTCCATTATAGCAGTATGTACCTACTACTCAAACTTATTTCAAAAATTTTTATAAAAATTAAATTTAGTGACGACATCATTTACTTAATCTTCATACATACCATCAAGCTGTCTAAATATTTTGTTTACATAGGAAAAAAGGACTGCCCTCTACAATTTCATATCCTTGTTAGATATTTTTTTTTAAATAAAATGAATATATCCTTGTTAAACAAGTACATATACATCTTCCTACGTTCCCTAAAATAAGCAAATAAATGCTTGTGCTATAGGTGAACGAAATCGGTCGAGGCAGGATTCGAACTCGCGACCACTGGATTACTAGCCCAGCGCGCTAACCGCTCTGCCATCGACCCATCTAATATAGAAATCAAATTATCTTACAACATCAATAATTTGGATTTAAGGGTTTATAGTTTGGTACGTATTCATTAACTATACCCACTATCGCCATCGACTGTTGGATCTCATGTGTTACATGGATCGTATAATTATAAATTAGTTAGTTAGTATTTTCTATTTGAGTATGTCTATTATATTCAACCTTTCTTATTTTCATGTAGCGTATTTTCAAACCATGTATTAGTTTATTATTTAATTAACGAGTTTTTTTCTTTAATTTATTTAATTCAGTGGTTCTTTTATTTAACCACAGTAATATTCATATATTGTTTCTCTTTATAACCGGTAGGTTTTTAATAATCATTAACCTAATTAGTAACTATGTAATTGGTATTTTTTTCTTTTGCCTATGTTTGTTGTGGTATATTTTTTTACTTAACGACATTCATATTCTCCAGTGAAGTAACTTTTTCGTTCGGCGGTTCGCCTATTATAAAAATAATATAATTTTAAAGATCATTTTAATCTCCGTAAAAATACGTAGACACTATGTTTTTACTCCTCACTACCCCAAGAGGATAAAGTGAGGAGTTTTTTTTATTGTAGATTGTCAACTTGTATCATGCTAAGATTGTGTTTTGAAAGTTTCCTCACAATGAATCACAAAGTGAGTGTGCTGTGTTCTATATGCTATGTAGGTACGGCGTGTTTATTCTATTATCGATTATAGACTAAAGTACTCTTTCGATTCATTTCAAATTTTGTAAATATGTTTATCTTATACTCGCTTAGAGCGCATTAGATTTTATAGGATATATAATAATAATCAGAGCAGAGTGATTATTCAAATGTTGATAACCCCTGACTGAAATGAAAATTCAAAATTCTGAGTATTAAAGTATTGTAGGCCTATAACCCTCTATATATTCTGAAATTTTGGGCTCTGTAAATTGACCTGATCAAAAGTTATAAGGGACGGACGGGGACACACACACACACACACACACACACACACACACACACACACACACACACACACACACACACACACACACACACACACACACACACACACACACACACACACACACACACACACACACACACACACACACACACACACACACACACACACACACACACACACACACACACACACACACACACACACACACACACACACACACACACACACACACACACACACACACACACACACACACACACACACACACACACACACACACACACACACACACACACACACACACACACACACACACACACACACACACACACACACACACACACACACACACACACACACACACACACACACACACACACACACACACACACACACACACACACACACACACACACACACACACACACACACACACACACACACACACACACACACACACACACACACACACACACACACACACACACACACACACACACACACACACACACACACACACACACACACACACACACACACACACACACACACACACACACACACACACACACACACACACACACACACACACACACACACACACACACACACACACACACACACACACACACACACACACACACACACACACACACACACACACACACACACACACACACACACACACACACACACACACACACACACACACACACACACACACACACACACACACACACACACACACACACACACACACACACACACACACACACACACACACACACACACACACACACACACACACACACACACACACACACACACACACACACACACACACACACACACACACACACACACACACACACACACACACACACACACACACACACACACACACACACACACACACACACACACACACACACACACACACACACACACACACACACACACACACACACACACACACACACACACACACACACACACACACACACACACACACACACACACACACACACACACACACACACACACACACACACACACACACACACACACACACACACACACACACACACACACACACACACACACACACACACACACACACACACACACACACACACACACACACACAGAGACAGACACACTTAATTTTCTACTCCGAATTCTGAGTAAATCCGTTTTTGGAACATATATGCTGCGAAGCCTCTAAAATGCTGTTTTTTTACTTCAAACTTGGAATAACAGTGAAAAATATAGAATATACCCCTGCGTACAAATCTCGCGTATCTTTGCTTGATACTTTGTCCATATATTCTCTTAAAAAATAAAAAAAAATAATAATAATTAAATGTCGATATGTTCTCTTAAAAAATAAATAAAATTCTCTTGCTAAAATTCACAGTTGGACAAGAACGACGCTGAAAAAGTCGTATAATTTTTTTTATATTAATTTAAATCGTTCATTTCATTGCGAACCACTCACAGGACAGTACAATAATGTCTTTTAGCGCATGTTAGATATAATAATAATATGAGATTCATATATGTATATGTACATGCCTCATTGCTAAGTTATGATTTTCAAGTTCAGAAACTTAAATAATTGACGCCTATATATTGACCTCCAAGACATTGTTGATTCACAATCAACACTTTCAATTTTACAATATACGAGACTCAATTTAACTCTTCATGTTGCAGAATTTATATATTAATAACATCTTCGTATTATATTTTGACCAATTTTATAATGTGTCAATGGGGACAAAGTAGAAATATTATAGGAAAACCGGCAAATCAAGGCACCTACAGGGCTAACGACCTGTCATCGGCTGGTTTACGTGATCACTTTAAGTGCCTGCGCAACGTTCGCCAGTTATTTTATTTTATTTTATTCGGAAAACATACAACATACATAACAATAATAAAAACAAAAATGATCCAACTGTCGATTCGTTCATGAGAATTCAATTCTCTGAATGAATCGACATTATTAAGCCAAGATGCGTGTACGAAGGAAAATTTTGTATGGCGTAGTGGACTTTTTGCATGCTAATAACACCAACTAGAGGCCTCGCAGCATATATGTTCCCATACATGGATTTACTCAGAATTCGAAGTAGAACATTTTATGTGAATTTCGTGTGTGTGTGTGTGTGTATGTGTGTGTGTGTGTGTGTGTGTGTGTGTGTGTGTGTGTGTGTGTGTGTGTGTGTGTGTGTGTGTGTGTGTGTGTGTGGGTGTGTCCGTCCCCCCCTTATAACTTTTGATCCGCTCAATTTACAGCGCCCAATTTTTATAATATATAGACAGTTATAGGCCTACAAAACTTTTTACTCAGAATTGTGAATTTTTGTTTCAGTCAGGGGTTATCAACTTTTGAAATTTTGATTTATTTTTCCATATATCTCAGAAACCGTAAAAGCTATAATTTTTTACCACGTTGTCCGATGTCGATGATTTTTTTTTCTATTAGAAATGGCGTACTCTCCGATTAGTCCCAATTCAATTTGGTCAAAGTCTGATCATGGGATCCATTAAAAATTCATCAAACTCTTTCATTTTTACTTCAGCGATAGTACATATTTACAACATTATACGATTTTAATGATTCCTTTTTTATATTTCCCTCTTTCAGAATTGCGATTCTCAGCAGCGATAGAAAAAATATTTCTCACGCATTTATTTCTTACGCAATTTATTTCGCGCACATTTATATCTCACGCAATTTATTTGTCACGCATTTATTTCTCACGAATTTATTTCTAACGCATTTATTTCTCATTCATTTATTTCTCGCGCAATTATTGGGCTAGAAAGTTAAAAATTCGGACTGACCCATAACAAAATTTAAAACATATTTTCGGATCATATTTCATACAAATTCAAATTGTGTTATTTTAAAATGAAATAAAATATATTTTTTATACCACTTACATGTAAAGGGAAGCATAATCGCTTTTTTTTATTTTTTCCTTTGCAGTTTCTTCGTAAGCCATTCTGCATTCAATCTTCCCATGTGGCCAAACAATCTCAATGTGTTCATCATTTTGCATTGTAGGACTTTGATATCATTAAATTGTTAAAAATACCTTTTCTTTGAATGTAGGAACTTATTATTTTATTAAAACAACATTGAGTTTGAATTAAAACAAAATTAATTTACTTTTTCACCCACTTAATAAGTCTGTTTCAATTATGAGGTTATTTGATAATTCTGTTTGAAGACTAACAAATTATTCTGAGAAAAGGAGAAATAAATACCTACACTCTGACATTTGGCTCCAAAGATTACATAAATATATAATAACATAGGGGTGGTTTTTCAAGCATATGTAAGCAACAAAAAACAAAAAAAAACAATTAGACATAATAGTGACTTATTAAAAATTTGTTAATAAAAGTGAAAAATACTTTGTTTTGTTTTGATTCTATTTTTTATTTATTTAACTTTTTGTACATACTATAAACAAATATGCACACTGGCGGGCTTATTGCCATTAGGCAATTTCTTCCAACCAACCAGATTACAGAGTGACAGAATTATACATTTACATCAACAAAAAATGAGAGCTACAAAAGAACAAAAAAAATATACATAAAACCAAGATATTTTTTTTATAATATGGCACAGCCACCAATAGAGGCGGATTTGTGCTGTACAATTTAGATCATAATATATTTACTGTTGAAAAGAAGAGTAAAAACAGAATTCCATTAGATCTCAGAGAAATAGGGGTTTACATTAAATATTGCAAAATGGAAGTATATGTACAAGCAATAAAAGAATTTCCAATATATCATTAAATGTGTCAGTCACTTTCTAATGGTTGAGTGAAAGTTCGAGACTTGAGCGATAAACCTCCACTACACTACTCGCGAAGTTGATCGAAGTTAGGCGAATACGATAGTGTGGAGAGGCACTTCGCCTTACTTCGTCCAACCTTGGCTCGCCTCGGGCGACCTCCGTTTGTTGTCGGTTTTTGCGCCCGAGTCAAAGGACTCGAAGTTGCACGAAGTGCCGACACGAGGCGCCTCTCTACACTACTCGGCTAACTTCAGTTCGCTTCAATGCGTTGTCGTGAGTGTATCACTGCATGTGCGTGCTAGAAATTATTTTTTATTATTTTTTTTACACGACTCGATTATGAATAGTAAACAGTACAATACTAACGTAGTTATAATACGCGAGAGAGCACATTGCAACGGCAGCTGCCACTTGAACATTATCCATGACACGTTGCGTGCGTTGCGAGCGCTGGCGGACAACTGAGTTCCTCGCGAAGTTGAACGAGTGTGTGGCGACGTACTTCGGACTTCGGTCAACTTTCCCGAGTACTTCGTCGAGGAACTTCGCGAGTAGTGTAGTGGAGGTTTTAGGATCACGTCGTGGAATGTAGGAAAGAAATTATTTAAATTTTCGCCCGACTAAATGGCGGATTTGGCCAACCAAGATAAATAAAAAAAAACATCAGAGCAAAAAAAAAAGGATTGGGAAGAAACAAGAAGAGGAAATCGAGATCAGGATAAATATTACGTAACAAAGGGAAGGAAGGAAAAGGAGAGGGATCAGGTATTTTCAGAGAAATTTGAAACATGAAAAAAAAATTCGGGAAACAAACTACATACAAACCACATCACATGGAAAACACTTTTTAACACAGAAACCATATCAAAATATACATAGTAAAGTGTATGAAACATTTAAACATAATATATACATAATATATACCTAATTGTAGTACTAATTATGCTCAGAACTCCTACATATATAGAACGTGTTGTAACTATAACGCGTTCTTTAATGAAATAGACCTTTTCAATAACTCCTTAAACGGATTTAAATGTTCAATTTCTAGATTACTGCTTCGTGGTTAGGTGGTGTACGTGTGTTCCCCTTTTCCTACTTTCCTACTCCCTTCCTCAAAACTACTTCTTTTTGTAAATATAATAACGATAATACTTGTAAACTTAATTGGTTCACATGTCATATTATGTATGTTAGTAAAATTAGTAAATGTAACTGTCTGTTTACATAATAAATTAAAATAAACAAATAAAAAAAAATAATATTAGTTTTATTTATTCATTCAAACCAACTCGGAATATTCCACAATTGTGTGGTAACCGGCGACAGGTGCGTGGGTATGCATTACCTTATAAATTGAAACACGACGCATGCGTGTATATCGTTTCGCCTAAAAAGGCAACATTTACAATGAATTTTGAACATCAATGCTGAAATAATATGTGAGATGTTATTATGCCTCTTTTACTTTCGATTACCCGCCCTTAATTAAACATTAATAACAGAAAAGAGTGACAGTACATACTATTAATGATGGTCAGTTTTAGTAATCACTCTGTTTAAATAAAAAAATGTAAGATAATACGCCATAAACCATGCCATAGATGTATGTCAAAAAAAAAGGAATTTTGTTTACTTTTTGATAGGCAATAATTGATGGAATTCCATTATTACATAATAAAATAAAACACATTTATAATTTCCTTTCACTTTAATTTCCAAATTGCATTATGTAATTTAGAGTCAGACATTAAAGTATTTTTGTTTTTATTTATATAACTTCTTGTAACTTACCATTGGTTGTCAATCACTGTAATAATTTATATAAATACTCCGTGTTATATAAAAATTTCTTAACTGCTCTGAAGATGCTTGTCTAGAGCTAAACTAGTAAGTCAATTAAACCAAGTTGAAAAAATTTATAAATGTGTTTTATTTCAATGTATTTTATGTCAAGTATATTATGAAGTTAAATGATGTGAGAGTAGATTGGTTGGTACAATTTATATTATTGTGTGTGATAAATGGACCATAAGAGATATTTTCTGCTAACTCCCAGGTATGATAACATAACATTGTATATACCAAAACTATTCAAATCTATATATTCACTTTTGTCAGAGCTCACCCTTCCCAGCCTGCATGCGTAGCTGCAAATGAAATCCCGGTAGGTCAACGTCTGCCTGGAAGACCACGAAAAGATAAAAGGATAGCTGGTCGTCCACATCTCAGGAGCGAACCTAAAACAGATGTAGATCTACTTTAAGAGGAAGAAGAAAAGCTCAATCTTCCGTAATCCGGGACATCTATATATAATAGGAGTTTGGATGTTCATAACATATCCAAAAAATATAAGACAGCAGGATGCGGTTTATCAGAAATCCAGATAATAAAGCTTCCAGAATATGTAGGCGATAGCGCACAAGCTCTTAATATCCCCATTCTTTCCCAGGAGAAATTTTCGTGTTCCTTTCCTATTTCATCAGGCTCTTAGGAATCCTCTCACATCTACGAACCCCAAGGAGAAATTCGACCATCTTTTCTAACATGGCGTAAATTTATGGTCTCAAAATCATAGAACATTCACACATCCTCTTACATTTACTTGCTCACGATTCACTCAGCCCGGCTGTGGAATCAATTATACAAGAGAAGCTACTGAAGTAACACTTCTTATCCAAATAACTTTACCCTTCAACTCTTCGCATCCCATACTTTTTCTGTTTGTGAAAAAATGATGATAATCTTGAACATTATCATCATTTTTTAAAAATCTTGAATTTTCTATGTAAATGTTTATACGTTTATATTTATGATTGCTACTAGTGTATTTACTAGTTTGGTTGACTGGTATAAATTGGTAACGGGCATTAAGTCCACCACATGATGTGAAAATTATCTTTTGCAATGTAAAAGAAAATTATTATTTTTTTTTTGCAAAAACTATGATCTCGGTAATTTATTAAACTTGAGTACTTGGTTGTACTTGTAGAAATTTCCTAACTTTTGTACATGTTATGTTTTGTTATGGTGTAAGAATTGAGTACCTATCCACCTGGACCTGTTATGTGTTCTATTGTTTCTTTTTTCTTTGTTTTGCTTTTTCGCTTGTGTTGTTTGTTATTCTATTGTTTTTTTTGTGATATGCTTGACGTAATTATTTGATTTTTTGATTTTGTCATGAATAACTTGTTTTGTCTAGAAATACTATTTTTAAAAAAAATGTTCATTTTTGGATAATTGTAAGGGTAAATTATTCCTAGTTAAAGTTATATCGTTGTGTAAGTTGCGTTTTACAATTTTAAATAAATTAAAATAATAAACACTTTTTTTCCACGTTGTGGCGAGTTTGTGGCCACTTTCACAATTTATTTACTATAAAGTATTAATTTAAATTCTCTTAATATGTATAAACGAAATATACTTTTTAATTTATCGATTGCATTTATAAAAGCTGCCGTTTCCAATATGTCGATTCAGACGGCTTCTAGTTTAAAATTAAATAAACACGTATTTTAGATATTCTGCAAAGTTTTATTTTTTAGTCTTCCAAAGACCGTTTCATCTTATAAAGCCATAATCAACCGGTATTGAGTGCACAGTTTTCATTCTGTATAAAATCAATAAATTAGGTATGCCTTATTGAAACGGCCGTCGGAAGACTAAAAAATAAAGCATTGTGGAATTGTTTAATATTTTTATTGCATAAACAATTAAAATAAAATAATATATTTTGTGCAGAAATATAACCATACATTTTTTGACACCATGTTATCGAATATTTTTAAATACTTATACGAATAGCTGAACTCGACATATATTTGGTATCCCTGTTTCCAAGGCAATGTAGAGTCATTTTTTTCGTATATCCAACGTTTTACGATGGCACCAGTGTTAATTAATCTGTATAGAACTTGCGGAATACAAATTTGACAAGTGAGTCTATTGAGTGTTGATTGTTTGACAACCAGAAACAATAATCTGTCGATCCCAATGACAAGTGACATTTAACGCTGACAAGGGTTTAAATACATACATACAACATTCTCTACCTTTCCCTACCCTATCTGCTTCCTCATCCTATATTTCAATCCTGCATATACCTAAAAACGAAAATCATTCAAGTTCAATAGTCCGTGGAATGCGGAAGTATACATCAGAATACACGTTAGTGTTGAGCAAATACGAGACTATAACAATAGTAGTCTTGGTTTGTTTCTTACTTTCACATGTTTTGAACAGATTGGTTTAAGTCTTGCATTCACAGGTTGTGAAGACATTGGTTTGATTCTTGCATTCAAATGTTGTGAAGAGGTTGGTTTAAGTCTTGCATTTACATGTTGTGAAAAGGTTGGTTGTGGTCTTGCATTGTGGATACTCGGTCTTGCAATTCCTAATTTGTATTAGATATCTGGAATAAAAACTTTTTTAATCTGTGAAAAAACAATGAAAATAACTTTTTTTTTTGTAAAACAAAACAATTTATAATAAAATGTCGACATGTTCAAAATAATACTTAATTTTTTTCAAGAGTCTTGTATTTGAGTCTTACGAGCCTAATATTCTTCTTACGCCCCTGGTCTTAGTTTTGATCTTGCGGTTGTACGTTGAATCTATGTTGTTATATTACAGCGACACATACGATGCTGGTCATTGTCGTGCCTATTTTAAATAAGACCATGACCAAGACTGCAATACTTGCTACTCATCACTAGTTACGGCTAGTAGGTATCTTAAATCTAATAATCTGCAAAAGGTTACTCAATATGAAAATGATATATTTAACTTCGTTGCTATATTTCAAAACATGTGTACGTTATCTTCGCCAAGTTCTGCATTCTATTTTAACGTGATTTAAGGATCATTCTTTTCTTATTTTTCTTCAAAAACATCTCGTAATACAATTCCTAGTCTCGCGTTTGCAACAAGACTTATAAGACTCATTATTAGTTTCATAAACAATAGTAAGTTACGCATTAAGAAAATGACACTGTATTACTTGGCTCTACTGTCTTAGCTATGTATGTACTTCATGTACCTCATTTTCACAAAGTCCTGCAATTTCCTTCAACCTCGTCTTAACTATGTAACTCTTGCAAACTATGTAACACCACAACAGCAGATGGTGTTAATTCGCAGTTCACATTTCTTGATGCGGAGACACATTTAAAGTTCTATCCAGTGTAAGTATAAACTTATTATCCCTTAGGAAGTAGTAACATAGTTAACGAGAAACAGACTCAAGTATCCGGAACTAAGTCGACCTCAATTATCCCGATGAAGATCAACGGATAACTGAACCCACTCTAGAATTGTAATTGTGAAATTGGCCTCCGATATTAAGGTCATGCCGGGAGATGAAATCGTGTTTTTTTTTCGGAATTAACTTGGTACAGTGGGAATCAATGATTTGTAAAATATATTTAAAAACGAGTGGATTGTAGGCAACGTTCTCTAGGCGCTTTTATAAATTAGGGTACAATTTTTGCCTTCTTTTATAACGTACTAGTGAACCCCCGGCAAACTTCGTATTGCCTGTATAATTAAAAATGGTCCATAACTACCCGTCGCTTCAGACCCTTCAGTACCTCCCGTCCCTTCAGTGCCTCCCGTCCCTTCAGTGCCTCCCGTCCCTTCAGTGCCTCCCGTCCCTTCAGTGCCTCCCGTCCCTTCAGTGCCTCCCGTCCCTTCAGTGCCTCCCGTCCCTTCAGTGCCTCCCGTCCCTTCAGTGCCTCCCGTCCCTTCAGTGCCTCCCGTCCCATCAGTGCCTCCCTTCAGACCCTTCAGTACCACCCGTCCCGTTAGACCCACCAGTACCTCCCTTCCCTTCATTACCTCCCGTCCCTTCAGTAGGTTAAGAAAAAGTTTAATTCCCGACACAATACTGGGAAGACCTACGAAGAGATGAAAGGACAGTTGGACCTTCTTTTTCCAGGATTCTCCAACTTCATAGGTAAAATGAACAAATACACGATAAAGAAGAAGAAGAAGAAAAAAGTTTGAATCCAGAAACCATCCTGGAAAACCTGCGAAGAGATGGAAGGACAGCTGCATCTTATTCTTCTACAATACTCCACCTTCATAGGTAAAATGACCAAATACACAATGAA
The DNA here is from genome assembly GCA_963576475.1 of Molanna angustata. Classification (NCBI taxonomy): domain Eukaryota; kingdom Metazoa; phylum Arthropoda; class Insecta; order Trichoptera; family Molannidae; genus Molanna; species Molanna angustata. The sequence continues at coordinate 9,609,512 of OY754984.1, forward strand.
GAAGAAGAAGAAGAAAAAAGTTTAAATCCAAAAAATGTCCTGGAAGACCTGCGAAGAGATGGAAGGGCAGTTGAAGCTTCTTCTCCCAGAGTATTAGGTCATTTTACCTTCATAGGTAAAATGACCTAATACCCGAAGAAGAAGAAGAAATTTTTTTTATTCAGAAACCATCCCGGGCATACGCTCGACAATTCACCAAAGTTTCATTGCAATCGGATGAACGGTTCCCAGGATAGTCCACTTCATAGGTAAAATGACCTAATACACGATGAAGAAGAAGAAGAAGATTTTTTTTAATCCAGAAACTATCCCGGGCATACGCTTGACAATTCATCAAAGTTTCATTGCAATCGGAAGAACGGTTCTCAGGATAATCCACCTTCATAGGTAAAATGAAGGTGGATGAAAAAGAATAAGAAGAAAAAAATTTTTGATCCAGAAACCATCCCTGGTATACTCTCGACAATTCACCAAAGTTTCATTGCAATTGGATGAACGGTTGAGGAGCGCATTCAACACATACGTACAAACATTCAAATTTATAATATAGATCTATGGCCCTGTATTACAGTCTCAGTTTTTAGAGTTAAATTCAAGTTTGACAAAAATATATTTATTATTATTATTTATTTATTTAAAAATTCAACACAGACAGCGTTTGCTGGTATGAGTGTTGACATACATTTTCGTTTATATTGATATTTTGTTACTAGATTATTACATGTTATACAATGTGGTGAACAATAGCATTAAATTGAAAATTCAACCATAGTGGAGCCCAAAACAGTTACCCGGGAATACAGGAAAATCTATTTGTAAGCACTATCTTGTAGTATGTTGTGTTGTTTTAACTTTTTTTGAAAAAATGGAGTTTTTGGCAGTGCTTAATGTCATCTGGTAGTTGATTGTACAAATTAATGCTGGCTAGCGTATTACAGTGTCCGTTTAGGCCTAATCTTCCCTCAAATACGTCACTAAAAAGACAAATATTTAACTCAACGTTTCTGGCGGATTAAGTACTTAACGGAGAGTCATTTGCTAGGCAACGCGTGTAGTTTCAGTGTTCTATCACTAGAGGTGTTAGTTGTATCGACGGTGGCGCCACACAACAAAACAAAAGAATAGTATTTCAAGTCGTAGCGTCCTGTTTTGTAGTTGGTATTATTTGAGTTTATTTCAAATTTGACAGATAATAACCACAGAAAAAGTAAAATATGTCTATAATTGAAGATTTAGTAACTGACATTGAGAGTTGAGAGTTGGCCCACCACCACCCAGACTCGCTTTAGGAGATGAAGTCTCCTATTCGAGTCCACTGAATACGCCAGCAAAAGGCGCACTTAAAAAGTGTGCCGCGTATAGGTGCGTGAGGGTGACCTTTAGGTTGCTCAAGAGCAGCCCGCAGGTCACACGACACATGCATCCTTTCGGTCACCAGAAGGGCGACCTCCAGGATGCACACACCCCAAGATCAGTTTACCCTCAAAGCCCCACAATTATTTTTTTTTTTCATTTATTACCCTAATTTTCATTTATTACCCCATCTGTTTCTACGTATTTGTTGAGTTTTCTTTTGATCGGTTGTTCTTATTGTATTTCATGTCTATTTACTATTATTGGTTGTAACTCTATTTTATTGTATTCCGTTGTTGTATTTCTTTTTATAGTAACTGACATGTCATATTGCACTGTAATACGGAAATGGATTCAATCTCCCCTTAACATTAATTTTGAGTTTAACAAACTCAATGAGTAATACCGGGCCATGTCTTTTGTAAGTAGGTAGGTATTCATTCTTTTTATACAATAATAAAGAACTCTTTTTTTGCCAATTTTTAACATCTCAATAAAGGCTAAGTTGAAATATTATAAAAGAATCTGGAACTCAAGGTACCTTAAGGTCTTACGACCTTTTTTTATTGACAAACATTTTTTCAACATCTCAATAGAGACGAAGTTGGGATATTGTAGAAGAACCAGGAACTCGAGGCACCTACAGGGCTTACGACCTGTCATCGGCTGGTTTACGTGATCACTTTATGCGCTTGCGCAACGTTCACCAATTATGCCTTCTTATTGAGTTCCCTTTTCGATGTAATTTTTGAAAGTTCTATATACCTATTTGAATAGTGTGTAACATTTTACCTGAAAATAGTGCATTATTACTATTGCCATCTATGGAGCAACGGAGAAACCTTTTTTGTAACGCCATCTATTGAGACATTGAGAAATAAATTTTTATTTGTAAACAATGAAAGCAACAGTCCTTGTAAATGAGATGACGGTGTCACACACAGATGTCACCCCTGAACTGCGCCAAAAATATTATTTAATTTTTGGCTTGTTTACCTACTTGTACCAATGTGTATGTAAATCGAATATTCTTTTTAATTGGATTACGACCTGTCATCGGGTGGTTTACGTGACCAATTTATGCGCTTGCGCAGCGTTCGCCAAATATACCTTCATATTGAGTTCCCTCGATGCAAGTTCTATATATTATATTTTAATAATGAGCGACTGATCGCTTGAAAATAAACTGAAAAACACAATCGCCATTTATGAAGTAACGAAGAAACCTTTATGTAACGCCATCTATTGGTTTTTTGGAAAAACTTTCTGTAACGCCATCTATTGGACATGGCGTGATGGTATGTATGTGTATGTATGTAGTAGGAAGATGTATATGTACTTGTTTAAAAAAGACATATTCATTTTATTTAAAAAAAGTGACCCCAAAGTTAGGACCCATAAGTATTTAAATTTTTATTTTCAAATTGACATTGAAAAGTTATCACGTTTTCATAATAAAATATTTATATTTTAAATAGTTTAACAAACTCATTACATGAAAATACTGAACAATTTCCATTCAAAATTTGAATACTTTATGGAGTGACTTGTTAGTGAGGAGTTTAACATAGGCCACAATCCACTCGTTCAGCGATGACTTTTTACCACGTTGTCCGATTTTGATGATCCTATGAATATCATTAAAAAACTGGTAACCTAACATTTTGGGATATGCCAGGACGGTATGAATTAATGAACATTGTGTATGTATTGTATATGTACCTAGATCATAATAAATACTAAGTCAAACGTTTATATTACAAAGAAACCATTGCTTACTTCAAAGCATTAATTACAAAAGCTCGCTTTCATTGTTATGTAGCATGAAGTTTGAATTATCAAAACAATATCAACGTCTTCTTTGTATGCATGTACCTGTGAACATCACAACTGAAAGCCGTTTTATATTGTCAACTTACAAAGTAATTTGGCTTTATCTCATTATCATCGTTGTCATGCATTGTTACAATTTTGCACGGACGAACACCAAATGCAACTTAAGGCCCCCATTCACGATCGTGCCATCCTGACAAACGGCTTGCCATCACTCAAAAATGCGCTCGTGAATATCAAATCCCGCGCAGCCCAATTGGCCTGACACACCAAAATGGAATTCCAAACGATGAAACTCTGTAGTACTGCGAAAACGGCGCGGCGCATCCTGTCGGCACGGCATGCTCGTGAGTGTGAAAACCAGCTGTATATTGCGCCATCTCATTGCGCCGAGCTGTTTGACACTCTCATGAATGCGAAAATACAACATTTTCTCTTTGTTTTTTTCTATTCCTATATACAAACGGCTAAATAGCAGTTGTATATAACTCTACATCAGAATAGCTCATTTTTACTTGAAAATTAAAAAAAAATAGAAATTATTAATGCGAAATAGCCGACCGTTTGCGTTTACTAATTTTGATGGCTCGATGGCGCGCCCGTGAGTGTGTTGAAAATTTCTCAATGCTCCAAATGGAGTCGTTCCATATGGAACGACGCCGAATGGCACGATCGTGAATGGGCTGCTTTAGTTGCAAACTGTGACATATTCACGAAATTATAACAATTTACATATTTAAACATAAAAAAAAATACTTGAACTATTAAAAAAAGAGTGGGTTGTGGCAAATGCTAAACTCCTCACTACGTAACTTCACAAAAATATTCAAATTTGTATGGAAAAAGTTTTTATATCACAACGATTTTTTCCGGGAAACTATTTTTTATTTTTTTAATCACCTTCTATTTATTTTTAACTGTGCATCTAGTTGTGTTTTCGGTATCCTAATTCGACGTATAGTTTAGGCGTTATATCAATTTTTATTTTCTCCATACTTATCATTTTTTTTAGTCTTACGTGTTTTCTTAGAATTTTTTTATGTTTTTTTGTAGTTTATTTTAGTTTACTTACAAAAATTATGTTTATCTGGCCTTTTGTGATAAATTCTTATATATATATATATATATATATATATATATATATATATATATATATATATATATATATATATATATATATATATATATATATATATATATATATATATATATATATATATATATATATATATATATATATATATATATATATATATATATATATATATATATATATATATATATATATATATATATATATATATATATATATATATATATATATATATTTTTTTTTTTTTTTTTTGAGTTAAACCACTTCCCTTCTGACCAAAATCATTGCGCGCGAACGTTGCAAACTTCAGCCTCTTAAATTTTCAGCATTTAAATATTTTACTATAAAAACTTTGTGCAAGTAGTTTGCTTTTTTAGCTAATTGAAAATAAAAATATCAAATTTTGATTTTCCTGAGGTTGGGGTCACTTTGAAATATTTGACAGTTTAAAAATTGAGAAGCACTGATCAAATATCCTTCAAAATCTAATGGGATCTAAGCGAATATATGTTATACAAATTTGCAAACGAAGAATAAGTATGCCGTACGTAGTACATAGCACACACAACACACATACATAAATATTAATTACGATAAAATTTTCAGAATATAATATCAGCATGATACAAGTTGATAATCTGCAGTAAAAAAACCTTAAAATTGCGAATTCATAACTTCCCACTATATCCCATTGGGGTAGTGAGGAGTAAAAATACATACATATTTAACGTGTGAATTATTTACTGAGATATAAAATTACTTATTTACCACACATTAAATTTAATTTGACTGAAAATTTAATATGCGTAATATTCGACGTTGATCACTCTGGCGAATATTTCTCGTCGTCAGAAGAAAAAGAAGTTTTTGATTTGATGCTTTTTTTTATAAATACATACCATATGACCCTATTGTTATATCTTATCCAATGTTATTATTTTAGCTTAATATATATCAAAAGGCAAATTTATGAATCTCGTTATTGAATACTGCTTCTAGCTTCTAACTTAGTGTTTTTTTTTTACTTCAATGTTGAAAAACCATGAAAAATATAAACCTGGTCATACAAAGTCATCCTGATCTTGGCTGTAAACTTTGCTGATCTATTAAGAGAAATAAATTATCTTGAACAAAGAATATTCAAAATGAATATTAAAAAATACATCATAAATTATGGGAGGACAGAACTAACACAAATACTTAGATTTCAACAATAACTACTTAAATAATTCAAAATTAAAATTATTAACAACATTTGTAACCTATTGTGTTTGCGATGCTGAGTAACACATAAACATATTTGATTTGATTTGGGAAGCATGTTATTCATATTAATTATACCAACATAGTTAACTAGTCTCTTTCTATGGCTCTGAAATAAAAATCGCTTCAGAGATTAGATTTATGACAGGTATTATGGCGGACATTGGGACCTGGTTGATCTATTTTGTGTGAGCCCATATGTTTGTTGAGGTAATGATTGTGAGTGCAGAAAGTTGAGATTGTGTACATATTTAGTGTGGAACGGGAACAATCACCTGGTTCATAATTGCATATAATATTGTCAATAAAAATTGTAAACTTCTAGCCCTAGAATAGGATTTCCTAGTTGGGCAGCAGTAATCTACTTATTGTTGCCATTATAAATATGGTGCGATAAAAGGTAAATAAATAATAATAATAATAAATAAACAGTTGGAAAATTTTATGAATACATATCTATACACGTGATTGAAGAGACTCCTTTATAAGACATTATATATATATTTTTTCAGACGACTGAAGACAGAACAACGACCAATCGATTTTTCGCTCGGCTATTTAAAAATTTCGGCATATCACGGTGTTTGTGGAAATATTTAGCAACGCTACACTTAATAATCATGCCGTGTCCATTGTGAAATATGCAGAGAGAACCGAACCCATGTTTTTCTATCCTGACACACGCATCACCACATCGTCTCATACTATGTTAGTCTGCTATTCATGCATCTTAAATTTCCCTCGTTCAAAATGTGGTTTACACTATCCTTTTCTTGGATTGCTCCGACCTTTCAATCCATTCCTGTTCGCTGTGAATATTTTCTTCGTCTGGCGTTCCTCATTCATTCAGCCACAAAAATATATTTTTGATTGAATATTTTTTAATTGCATATAAGTACGCAAACATTGGATTTTTTTCCCTGTCTGGATTCAAATGATATTTTTATTGACAAACATTTAAACATCTCAATAGAGACGAAGTTGTAAGGACTGTTGCTTTCGTTGTTTACAAATAAAATAATTTCTCAATAGATGGCGTTACAAAAAAAAGGTTTCATCGTTACTTCATAGATGGTAATACTATAATTCCTTATTTTCGGGTGAATTGTTACACATTATTCAAATATATAGAACTTTCAAAAATTACGTCGATAAGGGAACTCAATAAGAAGGCATAATTGGTGAACGTTGCGCAAGCGCATAAAGCGCATGAAATTTTTTTTTTATATATTTATTTATTTTATTTGTTAATAAAAATAAAATTAAAGTGTTTTATTTTGCCTAATCCTTTAAGGGGATTTTTGGCTGTGATCTTGATACTAAATTTTCTAATAAAACAATAATACCTACACTAAATTTTCGGCCCTACATAGTCCGGAACAACCCGTGCCCACCACTTAGATCAACCATCGAGGGTTTTTGTGCAATATGTATTCTTTGGTATTCTTTTTGAAATCCTCGATGGATCCGCACTGTTTCAAACTGGCAGGCATGGGGTTCCAGACCTTGGGCAGCAACCATCGTTGGTCCTACGTCCATAGTCATTGTTGAATTTGTTTGTACGTAAAAGTTTGTTGGTCACTGATCTAGTTTGTCTGTCGTGTGTTATTAGTAGTCTGTCTTTAGGTCTCAAAAAATGCTCAACCAGAATGCTATACTCTAATCTCCTCTGAAGAGACAATACTTTAGATCGGCATTTAGATTTAGCATTTATTATTTCTTTTTAACTTTTCAGCATTTTTTTGGTAATAATTATTTTTAGGAGTCTTCTTTGTATTTTTGCAATCTTACTTAGACCAGCCGATGACAGGTCGTAAGCCCAGTAGGTGCCTTGAGTTCCTGTTTGTTCTATAACATCCCAACTTCGTCTCTATTGAGATGTTAAAAAGATTGTCAGTAAAAATACTTTTAATTCGTACATATTTCCGTTGACATTTTTCGTCATACAAAGACAATCCCATAACTTGGCAACTGATAAATCATTTTGTACTAGTTGAAATATTTTATTGGTATTGATATAAAATTTGAAAACAATGAAAATCTCTTTCCGGCCTATTTTCATCAGCATCCGTAGTTTTGCTAATTTATAGTATGCCATACCATTGACAGCTCGTGGAAATGGATCGAGAGACTTTATAAAAAATCTCTCCTTCGGCCATTAGAAGTGGTCCATATGGATAAGAGTGCTTAACCCAAATTGACAGACGAAGGACAAGGGAAAGAAGGGGAGATTAATGCGTGGGTTTAATACGAAAAAAATCGTTAATAATATTTTACAATATTATTCGATATCATGGATCGAGTTGTAAAACTGAAATGCCAATGACCAGAAAATGGACAGATGGGCACCCAGAATTCTGAAATGGAGATCATGTGATATGAAAAGGCCGGCCAAAGAAAATATGGGCCGATGATATTATCTCAGTCGCAGAAAGGAGATGGGACCAAAAAAGCCCAAAAAAATACGCATGGAAGTACGTAGAAGAGGCCTATATCCAGCAGTGGTGAGAGGGTTGTAAGAAGAAGAAGAAGGATATTAACAATATGAATTCAGTACCTTATCCAAAAGCATGCCATTTTGGTGGACCATACCTATGATGTCCCCACATCACTACTTGCTTGTCATGGCTACCAACTCAAGCTGAACGTATAAACAATGATACCCTCCTACTCTCATCATTCGGACTTTCTTCAGTCGCCGAGCCTAGACGTATCGCGTACTTTCCTCCACATTCTAATTACGTGTTAATTAAATAAAATAATTTAACGAATTCTATGTATACATCGATTATAATACAACAAAACTCTTTTGTCCATCATCATCATCATCAATGGCTCCACAGCCCACTGCGGACCTTGGCCTCCTCCAGCATTCCTCGCCATCTCCCTCTATCCTGACATGCACCCCCCCAGTTCCTTACACCAACAGCCTCCACATTCCGCTGCACGCCATCCAGCCATCGGAGCTTGGGTCTACCAACGCTTCGTCTACCTTGTGGCTTTGTGTGCAGGACCCTTTTTGGCACTCTTTCATCGCCCATTCTTTCCACGTGTCCTGCCCATCGCAGCCTCCCTATTTTTATTACCTTTATAATGTTAGGCTCATTATAAATATCGTTGATCTCATCATTGCGTCGTATTCTCCAAGCTCCGTTTACCTGCACAGGTCCGAATATCCTTCTGAGTATTTTTCTCTCGAACATTAGGAGAGACAATTCATCTTTTTTAGTCAATACCCAGCATTCAGAACCATAAGTTAGTGACGTAGTTTAATTCTATCGATAAATCGACAATCGATAATCTAATTATTTATAACAATCAAAAATAAAACTTGTGGGTAACAAGTTTGTTAAAATTGTGGGTTCATATTAACTGGTTTTAATTTTTTTTTCTGTTTAATTTCACTTTTGTTCATTCTTCAATAAATGAATAAATAATAAAAACTTCCTTGCACCCTGCGCATGTGGCGAGTTTATTTCCAAATGGCAATTTATTCTTCCTTTTGTTATAACTAATGTTTTGTTATTAAGTAACTTATTGTTAAACATTTATTGAAACTTTGCTCGCTAACTTCATATCTTTTGTACTATGTATTGAAATACAATGTTTTCCATTTCTTTAATGAATAAATAAATAAATTAAGCATAAAATAATTGCGTTGTGCTAAAATGAAACCATATTTTATTCTTTGTATATATAGCGTCTTAATTACATTATTTATGTAATGTTAAGTAAAAATTTGTTGGTTTTATATTTATGTATAAAAGTAAACGATTGACAATAATAAAGATGAAAAAATAAACAGCGATAAAAACGAAAGTACAATTTAAGTATAAGTGAAATACGACAGCTATAAATTGTACAAAACAGTTTATACTTAATATGGAATGTAGAGAATGTGTGTATTGATCTAATAAAGATATATCAGTCGGGTGCCAAAGTATGTAATAAAATTAATTGATTGAACACTTGTTCCCATTACATTAGGTTAACAGCACATAATATATATTAACACTATATCTAAACAAAGGTAGCTACTACACTTTACTAGTAATAGTATATAGTTGACATTTAATTCATAGCCACATGAACAATAATTCAAAGAATTTTCGTTTAATTGAAGATGGAAACAGAGAACATTTCAGTGTTTCTGCATTTTTAGTCAGAAACGAATTTTCCATTATATATTTTTTTACTCCTCAAAATCCCAAGGGAATATAGTAGTGTGTGTGATGTTTATTCTACTTTATCGATCATGTCTAAGTATTTCAAAGTGACCCTAAGCTCAGGAAACTTGATCGTACCACACATAGAATACACTTACTATTACCACACTAGCTTTTCCTTTTCATTCTACCTTAAGAGACTACAGTAGGCTAGTAGGTATATTTTCAAAATAATTTCCCTAATACCCTCAAAAGATACGTCTTTGAAATAAGGAACAGTTTGAATGTTTATCTTCATTCTATGAGTTTTTTGAATTTGTTTAATACTTTTCTTGTAAAATTAGTTTTAATAAAACCCTTTTTTTATTTTTTTATTGTAAGTAACTAAAGAACTACAAGGCTTATGAAGTAGATTTTTATTTCAATCAAAAGAAAATATGAAAATATACCAGCTGATTTTTTAATTATTATAATATTTTAATAACTATTCTTGCTATTTAAAAGAACCTCGATATTTTACCTTTTACGCACGATAAAATGTTGTATATCACATATCAGGTGATATAAAATATTTTTACGTGTTTCATACATTAGAAGATAATTTAGTGTGCATTTTTGCGTACGTTTGTTTAGTGTGCATTACGACGTCTCAATCGATTCAACTCTTTAAAAAATGACTAAAGTTGTTATACCTCTCTAGTGAATTTTAATTGACACCCCTAATCCATCCTCTCTCTCCTCCCACAACCTCTATATTCTTACTTTCTTTGTTGCTGTGAATTTAAATTTAATAATTTAAAATGTTAGTGTTTTTATTTGTTCTTTAATATAAATTTAATATACATACCACTTCATTATTTATGGCCTCACGTCACTTTTATTGGTCGGTAGAAATTACCTTATTGTACATACAATTAAATAAAATAAATATACACCTAAACAACTCAACGAGAATGCAAGACGTAGATCAAAAACACTCTAGCCTATTTTTAAGCTTTGCTTTTGCTCATCTATTCAGTGAGCTTTGTTGTTGAAGGGGGCATATACACCTAAACAACTCAATTTGAAATCAAATTTGTCAAACATTTTAAACTGAATTTTCAAAAAATAATACTATGAGTATTTCTCTAGTGAATATTCGTCACACAATTTTAAAATTCAGCTTAAATTACCTAAAAAGAATGAAAATTATTCTTTTATAGAGCATTTTCTCGAAATTACTCCATTACTGGGTGGAAAAATTTATCTTTTATGTGCTTAGAGTTCATAAAATCAAAGTGAATGTTTGTGATATTTTTTCATTTCAAGTCGGGTTTGCTCTTAAATGCAATGAACAAATTTTCGGATTCCGAAAATTTTAATCACGTGTAAATAATTACCCCTTACAACCATGAACTGGAGAACCTTTACAGTGATCCTCACATAGTAAAATATATTAAAATACATCGACTTCAATGGTTAGGGCACGTTCAGCGAATGGAGGAAGGCCGAACCCCAAAGAAGATTCTCGACACACGACCGGAGGGAAGACGTGGTGTGGGGAGACCCAAGCTGAGGTGGATGGACGGCATACAGGAGGATCTAAAAAGGATTGGCGTGGCAAATTGGAGAGTGCAGGCGATGGACCTGATGATGATGATAGTTACCCCTTACTAAATAACTTCATAGTGTAGACAGTTTTAATATATGTATGTAGGTATCATGTTTTCGTTCACTAGATTAAGCGTTAAATGCCCTCATTTAATAATCGCATCATTGCATTAAGAAACGCGTGAAGCCATTGCAAATCTTTTTCTTGGTCACAATCCTAGGATTGGTCTGCACCAAACACTCGATCTTTCCACTTAACTCTATCGTCCGCCAGTCTCTTCATCTCTTTGTAACTGCTACAGCGCACGTCACCGATTATCTGGTCTATATAGTTGTTTCTGGGGCGACCTCTACAGTTACCCCCATCAATCATTCCTTCGACGATGGTAAAAAGCAGGCCTGGGTGCCGGATGTTGTGGCCTATCCAAGTTGTTATTAATATCAAATAGTTGTTATCAAATATTCATTTGGAAATATTGCAAATGCAACGAACGTCTGAGAAATCAACATGAAGATGCTTATTGATTTTAATAGCTATCTATTAAGTTGTATTTATACGTGTTCTTATCGAAAGCGCGGGTCTTATTTTAATACTAGTTGCATGTAACACATGAGATCCAACTGTCGATAGCGATAGTATGTATAGTTGAAGAATATGTACCAAACTATAAACCCATAAATACAAATTATTTATTATTTTATGATATTTAGTTTTCTATACAACACATGTACCTAGGTAGTCAAGATAGGATAGTATGGAGGTCAGTCTTTTTTTCCTACCCGGAATATGAAAACAGCATGATGGTATATGTATATTGTATGTTTAGAGATGAAGTATCAAACTATTAAGTCTTCTTTGATATTGTGTATAGGTGACTACCATACAAATTGTATGAAGCGATGTCGTTACTAAATTCAATTTTTATAAAAATTGTTAAAAAAAATTTGAGATGTACTGCTACAATGTTTATATTTTTTATATAAAATTAAAATATCTAGTTGGGGTGTTTCGGCTTTTTTCGATATTTTTAAAAAAAATGGAAATATAGGCAGCTAAACTCATAAATTTATCATAAAAAAAATACTTTTCTTAATAAAAAATGTTTAAGAAACTCTGGAATTTTTTTGAAAAAACTAATTTGAGATTTTGTATTTGTCTATGTTTATACCAATTTTTAGCGTTCTAGCGTTTATGGTTTCTGAGATATATGGAAAAATAAAATAAAAATTCAAAAGTTGATAACCCCTGACTGAAACAAAAATTCAAAATTCCAAGTAAAAAAGTTTTGTAGGCCTGTAACTGTTTATATATTCTGAAATTTGCGGCTCTGTAAATTGAGCGGATCAAAAGTTATAAGGGGGGGACGGACACACACACAGACACACAGACACACACACACAGACACACGAAATGTTCTACTCCGAATTCTGAGTAAATCCGTGTATGGAACATATATGCTGCGAAGCCTCTAAGTTGGTGTTTTTTGACTTCAAAGATGGAAAAGCCGTGAAAAAAGTAGACCTCTCCATACAATTCTCGCGTATTCTGGCTTGATACATTGTCGATATGTTAAGAGAACAAAGTTCTCCTGAACTAGTTGCATGTAACACATGGGATCCAACTGTCGACAGCGATAGTATGTATAGTTGAAGAATAAGTACCAAACCCATAAATACAAACTAGTTGCATGTAACACATGAGATCCAACTGTCGATAGCGATAGTATGTATAGTTGAAGAATATGTACCAAACTATAAACCCATAGATACAAATTATTGAATATGTTCAGATATTTTGTTATCTATACAACATATGTAGGTATGTATGTCAAGATAGGATAGTATGGAGGAAGATCCTTTTTCCTACCCAGAATATGCAAATAGCATGATGGTATGTATGTATGTTTGGAGTCGAAGTATCAAACTATTAAGTCTTCTTACATATTGTGTATAGGCGACTGCCATACAAAATGTATGAAGCGATGTCGTCACTAAATTCAATTTTTAAAAAAATTGTTAAAAAAAAATTGAGATCTTCTACTATATTGCTGATATTTTTTATAGAAAATTAAATTATCTAGTTGGGGTGTTTCAGCTTTTTTCGATAATTGTAAAAGTTTTGGAAATATAGGCAGTTAAACTCATAAATTTATCATAAAAAAAATATTTTTCTTAATAAAAAATGTTTGAGAAACCCTGGAATTTTTTTGAAAAAACTAATTTGAGATTTTGTATTTGTCTATGTTTGTACCAATTTTCAGCGTTCTAGCGTTTATGGTTTCTGAGATATATGGAAAAATAAAATAAAAATTCAAAAGTTGATAACCCCTGACTGAAACAAAAATTCAAAATTCCGAGTATAAAAGTTTTGTAGGCCTGTAACTGTTTATATATTCTGAAATTTTAGGCTCTGTTTATTGAGCGGATCAAAAGTTATAAGGGGGGGACGGACACACAGACACACAGACACACACACACACAGACACACACACACACAGACACACACACAGACACACACACACAGACACACGAAATGTTCTACTCCGAATTCTGAGTAAATCCGTGTATGGAACATATATGCTGCGAAGCCTCTAAGTTGGTGTTTTTTGACTTCAAAGTTGGAAAAGCCGTGAAAAAAGTAGACCTCTCCATACAATTCTCGCGTATTCTGGCTTGATACATTGTCGATATGTTAAGAGAACAAAGTTCTCCTGAACAAATCGACAGTTGGAAAATAGTTTTGTGACGACATCGTTTACTACAATTTGTATGGCAGTACCTATACACTAGTTGCATGTAACACATGAGATCCAACTGTCGATAGCGATAGTATGTATAGTTGAAGAATATGTACCAAACTATAAACCCATAGATACAAATTATTGAATATTTTCAGATATTTTGTTTTCTATACAACATATGTAGGTATGTATGTCAAGATAGGATAGTATGGAGGAAGATCCTTTTTCCTACCCAGAATATGCAAATAGCATGATGTATGTATGTTTGGAGATGAAGTATCAAACTATTAAGTCTTCTTACATATTGTGTATAGGCGACTGCCATACAAAATGTATGAAGCGATGTCGTCACTAAATTCAATTTTTAAAAAAATTGTTAAAAAAAAATTGAGATCTTCTACTACAATGTAAATATTTTTTATAGAAAATTAAATTATCTAGTTGGGGTGTTTCGGCTTTTTTCGATAATTGTAAAAGTTTTGGAAATATAGGCAGTTAAACTCATAAATTTATCATAAAAAAAATATTTTTCTTAATAAAAAATGTTTGAGAAACCCTGGAATTTTTTTGAAAAAACTAATTTGAGATTTTGTATTTGTCTATGTTTGTACCAATTTTCAGCGTTCTAGCGTTTATGGTTTCTGAGATATATGGAAAAATAAAATAAAAATTCAAAAGTTGATAACCGCTGACTGAAACAAAAATTCAAAATTCCGAGTATAAAAGTTTTGTAGGCCTGTAACTGTTTATATATTCTGAAATTTAAGGCTCTGTTAATTGAGCGGATCAAAAGTTATAAGGGGGGGACGGACACACAGACACACACACAGACACACAGACACACACACAGACACACACACACACAGACACACGAAATGTTCTACTCCGAATTCTGAGTAAATCCGTGTATGGAACATATATGCTGCGAAGCCTCTAAGTTGGTGTTTTTTGACTTCAAAGTTGGAAAAGCCATGAAAAAAGTAGACCTCTCCATACAATTCTCGCGTATTCTGGCTTGATACATTGTCGATATGTTAAGAGAACAAAGTTCTCCTGAACAAATCGACAGTTGGATTATTTACTAGTTGCATGTAACACATGAGATCCAACTGTCGATAGCGATAGTATGTATAGTTGAAGAATATGTACCAAACTATAAACCCATAAATACAAATTATTTACTAGTTGCATGTAACACATGAGATCCAACTGTCGATAGCGATAGTATGTATAGTTGAAGAATATGTACCAAACTATAAACCCATAGATACAAAATATTGAATATTTTCAGATATTTTGTTTTCTATACAACATATGTAGGTATGTATGTCAAGATAGGATAGTATGGAGGAAGATCCTTTTTCCTACCCAGAATATGCAAATTGCATGATGGTATGTATGTATGTTTGGAGATGAAGTATCAAACTATCAAGTCTTCTTACATATTGTGTATAGGCGACTGCCATACAAAATGTATGAAGCGATGTCGTCACTAAATTCAATTTTTAAAAAATTGTTAAAAAAAAATTGAGATCTTCTACTACAATGTAAATATTTTTTATAGAAAATTAAATTATCTAGTTGGGGTGTTTCGGCTTTTTTCGATAATTGTAAAAGTTTTGGAAATATAGGCAGTTAAACTCATAAATTTATCATAAAAAAAATATTTTTCTTAATAAAAAATGTTTGAGAAACCCTGGAATTTTTTGAAAATACTAATTTGAGATTTTGTATTTGTCTATATTTGTACCAATTTTCAGCGTTCTAGCTTTTATGGTTTCTGAGATATATGGAAAAATAAAATAAAAATTCAAAAGTTGATAACCCCTGACTGAAACAAAAATTCAAAATTCCGAGTATAAAAGTTTTGTAGGCCTGTAACTGTTTATATATTCTGAAATTTTAGGCTCTGTAAATTGAGCGGATCAAAAGTTATAAGGGGGGGACGGACACACAGACACACACACAGACACACACACACACAGACACACACACACACAGACACACACACAGATACACACACACACAGACACACGAAATGTTCTACTCCGAATTCTAAGTAAATCCGTGTATGGAACATATATGCTGCGAAGCCTCTAAGTTGGTGTTTTTTGACTTCAAAGTTGGAAAATCCATGAAAAAAGTAGACCTCTCCATACAATTCTCGCGTATTCTGGCTTGATACATTGTCGATATGTTAAGAGAACAAAGTTCTCCTGAACAAATCGACAGTTGGATTATCATCGAAAACAAATTGTAATGTGTACCTATTGAAAATTTAGTAATTTTGGATGTTGGGATGTGGTTAAAATTTGATTAAACAAACGTAGGTACTGAAAAGATCTAGTATTGGTCACATCCCATTCGTTTTTATATTTTTTCATCAAGTGTGCATTATATTTTTGCTCAATTTGACTGAAAGTCTTCATTAACGAAGAAGAAGAAGACTTGAACTATAGTAAATAGTTTTTAATTTGAATATAAATGTTGTGAAGAGTTCAGTAATGGCCACAACCCCCATTCTTTAAATACTAGTTGCATGTAACACATGAGATCCAACTGTCGATAGCGATAGTATGTATAGTTGAAGAATATGTACCAAACTATAAACCCATAAATACAAATTATTGAATATTTTCAGATATTTTGTTTTCTATGCAACATATGTAGGTATGTATGTCAAGATAGGATAGTATGGAGGAAGATCCTTTTTTCCTACCCAGAATATGAAAATAGCATGATGGTATGTATGTTTGTTTGGAGATGAAGTATCAAACTATTAAGTCTTCTTACATATTGTGTATAGGCGACTGCCATACAAAATGTATGAAGCGATGTCGTCACTAAATTAAATTTTTAAAAAAATTGTTAAAAAAAATTGAGATCTTCCACTACAATGTTACTATTTTTTATAGAAAATTAAATTATCTAGTTGGGGTGTTTCGGCTTTTTTCGATAATTGTAAAAGTTTTGGAAATATAGGCAGTTAAACTCATAAATTTATCATAAAAAAAATATTTTTCTTAATAAAAAATGTTTGAGAAACCCTGGAATTTTTTTGAAAAAACTAATTTGAGATTTTGTATTTGTCTATGTTTGTACCAATTTTCAGCGTTCTAGCGTTTATGGTTTCTGAGATATATGGAAAAATAAAATAAAAATTCAAAAGTTGATAACCCCTGACTGAAACAAAAATTCAAAATTCCGAGTATAAAAGTTTTGTAGGCCTGTAACTGTTTATATATTCTGAAATTTTAGGCTCTGTAAATTGAGCGGATCAAAAGTTATAAGGGGGGGACGGACACACAGACACACACACAGACACACACACAGACACACACACACACAGACACACACACAGACACACACACACACAGACACACGAAATGTTCTACTCCGAATTCTGAGTAAATCCGTGTATGGAACATATATGCTGCGAAGCCTCTAAGTTGGTGTTTTTTGACTTCAAAGTTGGAAAAGCCGTGAAAAAAGTAGACCTCTCCATACAATTCTCGCGTATTCTGGCTTGATACATTGTCGATATGTTAAGAGAACAAAGTTCTCCTGAACAAATCGACAGTTGGATGACATTATTTAGGTAGGTACGTAGTTACTTAAAATTCGAATGTTCCCGCTTCCTTCTTTTGTTTTTAATGGCTACAAAATTAAATATGAATAAAGCATACTCGACTTTACTCAAGTACCTACTTTCCTACTCGAATAATAATTCACCTTTGTATCAAATGAATCTTTAATTTTATCGATTTATGGATCTTGGTGACTTATTAAAAATGTATTACTTCACGATTGTTGGCATGTTATATTGATGGCGTCGATATTATAACGAGTATTTTTAAGGAGACGTTATGGGTGATACTATTAATCACAAATGATTGATGCCTATTTAGTTGTCTAACCGGACTGTGTTGCAGGCCTTCTTTGTTATATTTAGTTTTTTAAATTTAAATTTAAAACCACAACTTAAATACCTATAATGGTCACCTTAATCACTACAAAATCAAAAGTCTCTCATCCCGTTGTCGAGTCACAGACTTGGTCTATGTGTATAAAGTTATTAACAATCAAATTGACAGCGATCTTCTATCTGAAATAAAACTTCTCACAAATTCTCGTACAACGAACCCAGAACTATTTAGATTACTTACAGTTTTCCAACATTACACGGGTTTTTTAGTTCCATCACTCGGATGTGTAGATTTTATAATACTTAACATATATTAATAACAACATAGATATTTTTGGTGATAGTCTAGTAACATTCAAAAGAAAAATCTCCACATTTTTAAATTGACCTAATAAACTAGTTTTTTTTCTAGCTATAATATTTCTCTTTTTTATCAGTTTATGCTTAGTTGTATCTTTATTATTGCTTCTCGGGCAACTAACAGGTACTTTGTAAAATATTTATTTAACACGCACCCAATAACAAGTGGCCACATTCTGGAGACTTACGATATTAATCGTCTCACAGATCCAGACTGAAAACACAATTAAAAACTGTGTCTTCACCGGGAATCGAACCCGGGACCCTTGGATCAGCAGTCAGATACCTAATGCTTTTTATAGTAATACTATCCTTTTTGTTTTATTTGTATAAATAATATCATTCATTATTTTTCTTTGTTGTGATCTTAGTTTCTATTGTATCTTTTCATTTTGATATAGATTCTTTTAGGTATTTTCACTCTCTTATAAATTTGTACGCCAACTTTTAATGCAGGATGTAGCCACTTTTAATTTGTTGACCAGTTTTGTAATAGCTTTCTCTTATTTTATGGAACTATGTATGATGTATAATAACTTGTTAGTCGTTAGCTGTAAGTGGTCCTTTATAATCAAAAAATAAATAAATAAGTGAGTGTCCAAGGAAAACAAATCAAATCGTTAATTTTTCATTTTTGTGACATTTTACGTTACTTAAAATTGCTGGTTAGGTGCTAGCTAAAGTTATGCTGTTGATATTATCATTGCAAACATACAAATGAGAATATCTATATAAACAAAACAAAGTCAGGTTAGTGACACTATTTATAACTCCAGAACGGCTTGACCAATATTGGAATTATCTCTTATTTGTTGAATTCGTCTCCGCCCCGAATAGCAGAATAACCATCAAAATAACGTAAAAAATATACAGAAATTTGATTTTTAAATAATTAATATACACAACGCAATGCGAGCGTGCAAGTGTAATTAAAATAAGATGGGTCGATGGCAGAGCGGTTAGCGCGCTGGGCTAGTAATCCAGTGATGGCGAGTTCGAATCCTGCCTCGACCGATTTCGTTCATCTATAGCACAAGCAAAATTGAAGTGGCAATGGGCAGGACACGTGGCCAGACAGCCAAATTCAAAATGGACTCCCAAAGTCTTAAAGTGGAGGCCATGGGAAGACAAAAGGGGTGTCGGTCGGCCACAGAAGAGATGGGCCGACGATATTGTTGCGATCGCCGGAAAGAAATGGATTGAAGCGGCACAGAATAGAGGAAAATGGAGACAAATGGAAGAGGCCTACATCCAGCAGTGGAGGGAAGGCTAGGAAGAAGAAGAAGATAGCACAAGCATTTATTTGCTTATTTTAGGGAACGTAGGAAGATGTATATGTACTTGTTTAACAAGGACATATTCATTTAAAAAAAAAAAAATTGAGTTTTCATTTTCTTTGTATATTATTATATCCATAAACTATTGAACACAATATTTTTTGTATTCATTTTATTACATTTATAAAATCCTTGATTTAAAAACCTAAAAGTTAACATGACATTCATGAGAGTTAGTCAGTATAAACTTCGCCAGGTCATCCAATAAGTAATAAACAAAACTTATAAAAATAACCGTAAATATGTAGTATAATGTAATGTACAAAACACGAGAAACTTCAAAACAAATTATGTAGGTATACGTACAACTTGCTCTCGCGAGTCGACATATTTGTGATTTAACTCAACGCTGGCAAAAATATCAAGAAAATTTAACTGCCTCTTTAATTCACAAGCAAAAAAGTTTTTATGCCTTACACATTTTGTCATAAAATGTTTTTATTTGATCCAATAATAATCGTATATAATTTTTGCAATAAAATTTAACTGTGCATCTAACTAAAAAATATAAATCAGAAATATTTTTTACTAATTCTTGTCTTTCATTGCTATTAAGAATGTGATTTTTTTTAATATGGCGATAATCATTGTTAAATAGAAACCAAATAATTATCTTTCTGTGTCATGTCAGAACCCCCTGACGTCGACTGCTGCTTTGGCATAGGCATCTCTTTCTTGATCTAACAGGAACAGCCTCTCTACTTTCTTAGTCAAAACATCTGTCTCCTACCTACATCACCACTACCCTCAATATTTTCTATCCATGCAGCTCACTATGGCGATATTAATTATCTTGTTTTAAATTTTTAGATCTTTAGTACCCATAAATAAATTTGAACTGCAGTCAACATTCAACAACGGACACGTAGTTCAAGAAAAAAAAAATAATATTCCAATTTTGAAAATATTTTGTCTTACCAACATCGGTTTCTATGGTCATCTGTTGAGGAGTGCGCGCGCCTTTGTCAGTTTTCGAAATCAAAACCACGCGAAAAACGTAAACAAACACATTACACAAACAATATAACAGCAAATCAATTAAATAACATGACGTTTTGACGCACTTGGAAAGTTGTACACGGCGAAATTCAAAAATTAACAGTCATTTGTTCTATGTCGATAATTTCTAATCACCGTTCCCGCCAATTCGAACGAAAACGTCAAAAACCGAACACATCAACGCATCCATTCGGTAAACGTCAAAACGAACAATGTATTTTTTCAACCCGCCATTTTCCGACGCAATTTCAAATCTTTTTCAATGTTTTTATTGTAAAAGGACGATTATATTCCACTAAAATGCGTAGGATAGCGCGTCTCATCGTTACCATTCCGAGGGGGCGACTGATATTAGATGTAGCTATAGATATAAAGAATAAATTTATTAAGGTCGCTTCGCAGACAGGGACGTTGCCATGGAGACAGATAAATGGCGGCAAATGCTAAAACGGGACACTGAATTTCGCGATGGAACATACATATATTTCATTTCGTTCCTCCGATATTCCCTGTCGATAAAAATATGGTTTATTATATCGTGCAGATAGATACGCTCCACATTGAATTATAATTATTGGATATTAAATCAGATAACGATAAATATGTAATACTGATTGAAACGACGCGTGTATTATATACATACATACATAGACCATGAGTTAACGACTGTCAGATTTACGTCATAGTATAAAGACTGTTTATTTTTCTGCAAATGATACCACAGCAAGTAACAACGATTGGATAATATGAACCCTAAATTGCACTGCACTGGTTGAGATGTCCAGAACGAGTGGACTATAAGGTATGCCTGATGGTGTTAAGCTCTGAACGACTTGGCTCCACACTACATTCAGGAATTGTGCCAAAGGAATGTTCCATCGGGGAGGCAGCTTACGCTGAGATCGTTTGAATCACAGAGTACCAACTCTTTTAAAGAATTGGACAGAGTTAATAAGGCGGCTTACTATGATCGCGGTTTTAGTGTGAACGGGTCTTTAAAATGGAATAAATTGCCTCTTGACATACGTGGAACTCAGAGAATTGACACATTCGGTAAACTTCTTAAGACTGCCTTATTTCGTAGAGCCAACAAATAAGCTACAGCGCCCTTGGAGTGATTTTGTATCACTAAACGGCGCATTATAAATTTTTATTATTATTATTATTATTAAATTGACCTAATTTTTTAACATCTCAATAGAGGATATTATAGGAGAATCAGGAATTCAAGGCAGCTACAGGGCTTACGACCAGTCATCGGCTATTTTACGTGATCATTTTATGCGCTTGCGCAAGATTCACCTATTATGCCTTCGTATTGAGTTCCTTTACAGTAATTTTCACAACGCCTGATGTTTGCTAGAGAATTGGCAATGTGTATAGCACAAACGGAAGAGGCGACAATTTATCAAACTTTTGAAGGTAATTTAGTGTACACAAATATGCACACTAAATTACCTTCTAATATGTGAAATACGACAAATATTGTTTAACACCAAATCTTTGAAGTTGACCGAGTCCGACTGACGGTAATTTTCATAACGCCTGAAGTTTGTTTTAGAATTGGCAATATGTATAGCACAAACGGAAGAGACTAAAATTTATCAAACTTTAGAAGTTAATTTAGTTAGTGTACACAAATATACTTACTAAATTACGAAAAACACGAAAAAAAATTGTATATCACCAAATTTTTGAAGAACAACAGTTCAAAGTTGAACGAGTCCGACAGCCAGTAATTTTCACTACGAAAAAATATTGCATATCACCAAATCGGTGATATATTTTTTTTTCGTGGAGAGAGGAATATTAACTCAGCCAGTAGATTTTCATAGTGTTTTTCCAATGAAGTAAAAATATATTTCATAGTACATACGGTGTACAATGTTTTTATTTAATACACTCGACATCTCTGCGAGCTCTCTCAATGTGTTTAGGACAGCTGTCTCTTATCTTTCAAGTACCTACTTATATTAAAACAAAGTACTATGAAAGTATTAGTCGTAAATTTTTGTTACCATTGTTAATATAATCCTATTGAATAATGCATGGAGTTATCACTGGTCCACTAATAAAGCAATGTATATTGTCTGTTTTATAAATTACTAGTGAACACCCGGCAAACTTCGTATTGCCTGTATAATTAAAAATTGTCCTCCATAACCACCCGTCGCTTCAGACTCTTCAATACCTCCCATCCCTTCAGTACTTCCCGTCCCTTCAGTACCTTCCGTCCATTCAGTACCTCCCGTCCCTTCAGTACCTCCCTCAGTTACTCCCGTCCCTTCAGTTACCCCCGTCCCTTCAGTTACTCCCGTCCCTTCAGTTACTCCCGTCCCTTCAGTTACTCCCGTCCCTTCAGTTACTCCCGTCCCTTCAGTTACTCCCGTCCCTTCAGTTACTCCCGTCCCTTCAGTTACTCCCGTCCCTTCAGTTACTCCCGTCCCTTCAGTTACTCCCGTCCCTGCAGTATCTTCCGTCCCTTCAGTACCTCCCGTCCCTTCAGTTACTCCCGTCCCTTCAGTTACTCCCGTCCCTTCAGTTACTCCCGTCCCTTCAGTTACTCCCGTCCCTTCAGTTACTCCCGTCCCTTCAGTTACTCCCGTCCCTTCAGTTACTCCCGTCCCTTCAGTTACTCCCGTCCCTTCATTACCTCCCGTCCCTTCATTACCTCCCGTCCCTTCATTACCTCCCGTCCCTTCATTACCTCCCGTCCCTTCAGTAGGTCCCGGTCATACGCTCGACAATTCATCAAAGTTTCATTGAAATTGATTGAACGGTTCCAAGGATAGTCCACCTTCATCGGTAAAATGACCTGATACCCGATGAAGAAGAAGAAGAAGAATTTTTTTTTAATCCAGAAACCATCCCGGGCATACACTCGACAATTCATCAAAGTTTCATTGAAATTGAATGAACGGTTCCCAGGATAGTCCACCTTCATAGGTAAAATGACCTGATACCCGATGAAGAAGAAGAAGAAGAAAAATTTTTTAATCCAGAAACCATCCCGGTCTTACACTCGACAATTCATCAAAGTTTCATTGCAATCGGATGAACGGTTCTCAGGATAGTCCACCTTCATAGGTAAAATGACCTGATACCCGATGAAGAAGAAGAAGAAGAAAATATTTTAAATTCAGAAATCATCCCGGGCATACGATCGACAATTCACCAAAGTTTAATTGCAATCGGATGAACGGTTCCCAGGATAGTCCACCTTCATAGGTAAAATGACCTAAAACTCGATGAAGAAGAAGAAGAAGTTAAAATTTTTTGATCCAGAAACCATCCCGGGCATACTCTCGACAACTCACCAAAGTTTCATCGCAATCGGATGAACGGTTTAGGAGCGCATTCAACACATACATGATACATACATAGATACAAACATTCAAATTTATTTTTTAACAGATTTTTAATTATCTCAATAGAGACGAAGTTGGAATATTTATTGTAGGGGAACCGGGAAATCAAGGCACCTACAGGGCTTACGACCTGTCATCGGCTGGTTTACGTGATCACTTTATGCGCTTGCGCAACGTTCACCAATTATGCCTTTTAATGAGATCCCTATCAATTCAATTTTGAAAGTTCTATATATTGTAATACTAAAATTCTTTTCGCTTGAAAATAAGGAATTTTTACTACAGCCATCTATGGGTGAAATTATGAACAACAATCTTATTATTTTTATTTATTTTTTGTTGGAACGCCATCTATTGAGAGAATTGGTTTTTTGTAAATAATGAAAGCTACAATTCTTATATCTGAGGTGACAATGCATTTTTCGCATAGAAGTCACCCCTGAATTGCGCCAGACTTATAAGGTCATTTTTGTCTTATTTACCTACTTGTACCAATGTGTAAGTAATCGAATATTTTTATTATTGCATATGCGCAAACATTGGATTTTTTTCCCTGTCGGGATTAAAAATCTGTTAAAAAATATCTTTGACTCCCGACAGGGAAAAAAATCCAATGTTTGCGCATATGCAATAATAAAAATATTCGATTCAAATTTATAATATAGATGTAGACTATAATACTCTCTATCAACTAATAAATAAAATAAAATAAAACAAAATAGTCCTTGTAGTTTTTCAGTTACTTGCAATAAAAAAGACTTTTAATTAAGAGGCTATAGTAGGCTATATAGTATATTTTGAAAATATTTTCCCCAGTACCCTCAAAAGATACGTCTTTGAAATAAAGAACAGTTTGTATTTACATCTTTATTTTATTGCATGAATTTTTAGAAATTTTAATTTCTTCTTTACTTTTCTTGTAAAATTAGTTATAATGGAACCTTTTTTTATTTTTTTACTGTACCTGGTCTTTGAAGTAGATTTTTATTTGAATCGAAAGATAATATGAAAATCTACCGGCTGAGTTATTATTATAATATTTTGAATACTATTCTTGCTATTTAAAAAAGCTTTAAATTTTGCCATTTTTTCTCGAAAAAATACTGTTTGTCACAGATTAGGTGATGTTCAATATTTTTTCTTGTTTCATACATTAGTAATTTAATGTGCATTTTTGTGTAGGTACATCCGTATACCCAGGTTATACAAGAGCCTTAAACTAATTTTACAAGAAAAGTATTAAACAAATTCAAATTTAAAGAAAAAATCACGCAATAGAATTAAGATGTCAAAACAAACTGTTATTATTTTATTTAAAAGGGTACTGGAGAATCGATTTTCAAAATTTACCCTAATAAAGTAGATGGGTCGGTGGCAGAGCGGTTAGCGCGCTGGGCTAGTAATCCAGTGGTGAAGAGTTCGAATCCTGCCTCGACCGATTTCGTTCACCTAAGCACAAGCATTTATTTGCTTATTTTAGGGAACGTAGGAAGATGCAAGTCTCTGAAATTATTTAGCCTTCTATAGTCTCTAACTACCAAAGTTTCTGACGTGATTTCTAATAGTCTTTCGTAATAAATAAAAAAAAAATAACGCATTAATACTAAACGCTTCATACTTCGTTTAAAAAAATAATTTTTCACAGTTTCAAGACTGTCCTCATATTATTATTTATTTATTATAATTTACTAAATCATTTTTTTACATATTATATATATCGACCTCACTAGGCTTAGCCTGTACCGATTATCCAATCGTTGTAACCTGCGGTGGCATCCTTTTACAGAAAAAATAAGCCTTTATACTATGATGTAAGTCTGGCAGTCACTACATCTTGCTCTTGAATTGATACTTCAAATTTTGGGCTGGTTTTTACATTCCTCAACCAATATTTGAGTATTTCAGTCATTAGATAAATTACAATTCATTCATTCATTTCCGTGTCCAGACCCTATATGCGCCCTCTCCAATATTTTGCGGCCGTCACAGCCTTGTCATTTGCAGCCAGGAGGTCCGCCTCATTGCAAGGCTCCCCCATGAGTGGGCATGCTAGCAGGTGCGCTGCGTTTTGCTCTTCTCCACATTCGCACATCACATCCTGCTCATCATCCAGCAGTTCCCATCTCTGCATGTTGACCCTACATCTACTCACACCCGTTCTGAGTATGTTCAGGGCTTTCCAAGTCCGGTATGGGAGTTAGTGTCCGGTTGGGAGGGTCTCGCTTGGTTTTAACCATTCGTTCTCCCCAACCTGTTCCCGCCAAAGCTCGATTCTTCTTTCATGCGGGGTGGTGTGCAATTCATTATTGGGGGGTCGTGCCCATACAGGGGGTGTCTGGGATCGCTTTTTTGTTTTCGTATCTCTTCCTCGGCTGCGACAGTTCTTCGTGTATTTGGTGGTGCAATTCCAGCCAAGAGAAGGACCTTTTCCAGGGGAGTAGATCTAAGACATCCTGTGATTAGGCGCCCAGTCTCGTTAAGGTCCACATCAACGTTTTTGGAATGTGAGGATCGACACCACACATAAATTACAAATTGAAATCAGCGAAAACTTAGAGCCATCGAAGATATACCAAATGAAAACCTGCCACAGTACCTTAAAAATAAATTCACTTATTTATCCAATCATGGACATTCACTCCGATCTGCTGAACGTACAACACTATCCATCTCTATGCAAAACGTAGATTTTTTGAGATCGTTGTTCAAAGTACAATCAGCAAGACTAAGTAATAGTATAAATTAGGAAATTGCGTCGTCTAAATCACTTTGTATTTCCAAGAAAAAAACTAAGGTTTCCCTACACACTAAAGTAAAAACTAACGATTTCCTTTCCTTGTTCTTCCTAAACCCTTTTTTTCAAAGATGTTTTTTGTTTTTAATATTTATCTTAAAGTTCGGTTCAATCTGCTTACTCCGAAAGGGACATGGAGTGATTGGTATGTATGTATGTATGCATGGATGGTACCCATATGTGCGAATCGCCACCCTTCATAACGGAAATTCTCAAGTTTTTTACCAGATATAGTTATTTTTGAAGTGTTCATTGATTTATGTAATGGAGATTTATGTATTGACTACAACCAGAGGGGCAAGTCCAGTCAAACGACGGTGGAATCAAAATCCTCAGGATAAACCATACCATGGATATAATTATCTTATGGAGTTCTATAACATTTTAAGATAAGATATTATAGAACTCATCCATGATTTGGGTGGGTTATCATGAGGATTTATATCTATGATATGGGTTATCATGAAGGTTTTGATTCTACCGTATAACCGGACATGCTCCCCCTGTTCACTTCTAAATGTCACCGAAAAAATTGAGTTAAAACAATTTGGACAGCAAAAAATTAGAAATCTGCCCTGATTTCATTGTTTTTTTTATTTTCTCGGAAAACAATCAAATTATGTTACGCACTTATCTATCAGACGAATCCTATTTCTTATTTTTTTAACTCCTCACTACCCCAAGGAGATATAGTGGGGAGTTATGAATCGTAATTTTAAAGGTTATTTTTTAATTGCAGATTATCTAGTGTGTGCTGTGATATGTGCTATTTACTATTTACGGCTACGGTTTATTCTACTTTATCTACTTTACTCGATTCTTTTCAAATTTTGCAAATTTGTATATCTAATACTCGCTTAGACTCTGTTATATTTTAAAGGATATCTGAATAATGCTTCTCAATTTTTTAACTCACGAATATTTCAATGTGACCCCAACTTCGGGAAACTTATTTTTTTAATACAGATTATCAACAAGTATGATGCTGAGATTGTATTCTGAAAATTTCATCATGATGTAACTGTGTGTGTACGCTGTGTACTATATACGGCGTGTTTATTCTATTTTATCGATTATAGACTAAATAACTCATTCGATTATTTTCAAATTTTTCAAATTTGTAGATCTAATACCTACTAATTTTGAATAAATACAAAACCATAGATAAGAAATGAAACTTTGTCGACATTGAACTTATAAATTTTAGGTTTATGTTTTTACTTGTCACTACCCCAAGGGGATATCATTTTATCAATCTTATTTTAAGACAAATAAACTTTAAAACATCTCTCTTTTTTATTAGATTAATTTCAAATAAGAAAACTTGATTTTGTATTTTATTTGATTTGTGACTCAAGTCAAATAATATTGTTACTGAGTATATACGTTGAGAAGACCACAGAGCAAATTTTAATGTCAAACTGCTACATAACATAAATGACAACAACGGGTGTGCATATTATGGTAGAAATAATATTAGAATAATAACATATCAAAATTTACTGTATCAGTTTATACTTTTGTGTTTAAGATATTGGTAACTATGTAATATTGTAATTTACTGTGTTGTGATGTCTGGTGTCCGCTCTATGTAACTATGTATAACCAAAATGTCAAATATTTGGCTTGGTAAAATTCTAAACTGCTAGCCCTAGAACAGGGTTACGTAGTTGGGCAGCAGTAATCTTCATAATAGTCTTTGTGATAAAGGTGTGAAAAATAAATAAATAAATAAAATATATATAGTGGAAAGTTATCAATTCGCAATATTAATGATATTTTTTAACTGCAGATTATCAAATCGTATCATGCTGAGATTGTATTCTGAAAGTTTCATCACGATGTATCTATATGCTTTGTACTATGTGCTATGTATTATGTGTTTTGTACGATGCGTTTATTCTACTTTATCGAGTATAGACTAAAGCAGGGGTCTCCAAACTTTCCAGCCTTAGGGCCATACTGATTACTCCAGTAAGTTCCGAGGGCCAAAACCATATTATCATTGTTGCCGGTGGTAAAAAGTGAAATAGTCCACTGATGAAAAAAAAAGTCCGAAAAAGTACGCAACGTTTAAAAAAGGCTGCAAATCGGACTAAAGTCCGCAAAACGGCAACACTGCATATTATTAATTTTCCTGTCATTATCTGTAATTTATAGATTAGTCGTAGAGTACGAGCCATGAGGAGTAACGTGACACGACATCTGGTAGACACAAGCGGAAATAGGTAGTACCTTCTATCGCTAACAGATGGCGCTAATAGCACGTACAGAATAATCTCGTTGGTTCGAGATAGTTCTGGTGTCTTCCACTCACTTCTAGATGGCAGTAATTGGAATATATAAGAAGGCTAGTGGCGCAACGACAAGTCAGTTCCTATGACACTGTTGTGAAATAAAATAGTGCGTACCTCCTTAAAACGTGTTTGTGCGTGTTTAAGTTTAAGACATCTTTGTAACAGTATTTTGATTTGAATCGTTGCTTTTGTGTGTGATTTAGTACGCTTAAGGAAGATTCTTAAATTAAATTAAAGATAAATAATAAATTAAATTTATTAAAGAAAAACAGAACAATTAACACCATATTTCTGTGAAGTATCTCTCAAGAAAACAATCAAACTTTGTTCAATTCTAACATATTACATAATTATAAAAAGTAGCGGAATCTTCCGTGAACCATTTAGTAGTATGCAAAAGAAGCGAAAAATTGATAGTGAATGCAGAAAATTCAAAGATCAGTGGAACATTCAGTATTTCGTAATTGAGTCCAGTAACAAGGCGCTATGTTTGATTTGCAATGAAAGCATAGCCGTTCTCAAGGAATATAACATTAAACGTCATTATGAAACAAAACATTTTCAAAATTACTCAAAATATACAGGAAGTTTGCGGACAGATAAATTCGAAGCTATGAAGCGCGGATTGAAATCGCAGCAATCTTCATTTACAAAACTCAAGACTGAACAAGAGGCTGCAACTCGTGCCAGCTTTCGTGTGGCTCTTGAAATTGCAAAACGTGGAAAACCATTCACCGATGGAGAAATGATCAATGAACGCATAATTGCAGTAGCCGAAGAAATGTGCCCTGAAAAGGTAAATTTATTAAAAACTGTCAGTATGTCAGCAAACACTGTGGCTCGAAGGGTAGAAAACATCGCTGAAAATATATCCTCTCAACTGTTTGACAAAAATGGACATGTTGAGTGGTTTTCTTTGGCCTTGGATGAGTCAACGGATGTGTCAGATACTGCTCAGGTGTTGATTTATATTCGAGGAGTAGGTAAAAGCTATGAAGTGCATGAAGAACTTCTTGATATGTATAATATTCATGGCACAACTACTGGTACAGATATTTTTAAAGGAGTTGAAATGGCCATTAATCAAAAGAACCTTCGATGGAAAAACTTGAAATGTATTACAACTGATGGAGGCAAAAACATGAGTGGGAAAGATAAAGGAGTGGTCGCTCTTGTGTCAAAGGCTGTAGAAAATGACGGTGGTTCAAAACCATTAGTCTTACATTGTATCATTCATCAACAGTCTTTGTGCGGAAAATGTTTGAATATGTCTGGAGTTCTGAAACCAGTCATATCAACTGTTAATTTTATCAGATCTTTTGGGCTGAATCACCGACAATTCCGACAATTTATTGAAGAGATTGGAGAAAATGAGTTACCTTATCATACTGCCGTACGTTGGCTTAGTTGTGGGAAAGTCCTTCAGCGCTTTTTTGAACTTAGAGCAGTGATCGAATTTTTTTTTTAATGAAAAGCATCGCCCTCTTACTGAATTACAAAACAACGCATGGCTGTGGAAGTTAGCATTCTATGTTGATTTGACAAAACATGTGAACGAACTGAATTTGAGATTGCAAGGAGAAAACCAGCATCTTCCTGATTTATACACTAATATCAAATCATTCCGGAAGAAATTGATACTGTTTCAATCACAAGTAACGAAGTAAATGTTTTTCACTTTTTAAAACATGTGAAATATTCAGCCACACCACTGAGACTGAGTTTCCTATCGATTTTGCAATCGAAACTTTGAGTGCTTTGAAAATAAATTTTGATACTCGTTTCTCGTACTTTGATGCCATTGCGAATCAAATTAAGATTTTTCAGAATCCTTTTGATACTGACATTGAAACCCTAGCCCCGGAACTTCAAATGGAAATGATTGATCTACAGTGCAGTGATATAATTAAGAACAAATATCAAAACTTATCTTTGTTGGAATTTTATAAGAGTCTTCCACTGACACAATTTGATAATTTGCATAAATTTGCTCGTGGGCTGTTTTCTGTTTTTGGTACTTCTTATTTGTGTGAGAAGACCTTCTCCAAAATGAAGTACACAAAAAATGTTTACAGATCTAAATTAACTGATGAGCATCTTAAATCTCTTTTAATAATTGGTACAAGTAAAATTAGTCCACAACTACAATCTATTGTCAGTGAAAAATCTCAATTACATAAATCTCATTAGTATTTCATATGTCATTATGCTTGTTATAAGTAATGTTTTTATTTAAAATGTATAAAATGTTAGTTGGATTCATTTCAATAATTTGTTAGTTATTATATACTGAAGTTAAATTTTCTGCATTTTATACATGTCTTTACTCATTACAATTCTGTGTTTCTTTATCCAACTTATCACAAAAACAATAACAATAAGCCAACAATGTTATGAGTAGTTAGCCCATGACCATTAATATCAATGTAGATGTCATATTAATAATTATTCAACATAAAATTAGAATACTTCAGTAAACTAAATTTAATTTGCTATAAAAAATATGTTCTCTAAAAGGAGTTTTCAAGTATGCTAGCTCTCCGCGGGCCGGACAAAATTTGTCCGCGGGCCGGATGTGGCCCTCGGGCCGTAGTTTGGAGACCCCTGGACTAAAGTACTGATTCGATGCTTTTCAAATTTTGTATATTTGTATTCCTTATACTTGCTTAAACCCCATTAGATTTTGAAAGATATCCGAATACTGCTTCTTTATATTTTTAACTGTCAAATATTTCAAAATGACCCCCAACTCAGGAAACTTGAAATTTGATATTATTTGATTTAAAATTGCTAAAAAGGCACATCACTTTCATAAAATGGCATTGAAGAAATATCAAGTTTTCATAATAAAATATTTAAATCAAAAGAAAAATTAATAAACTCATTTCATGAAAATGCTTAAAATTTTCCATTCGAAATTTGAGTACTTTGAGGAGTGCCTTGAGTATAGCGTTGGCCACTCGTTTTTGTTCTGATACTACATAAATAAAATTTTCTTTATCGAATATAATCGGATACTTTTTTATACATTTTATATGATGTGATCTCTATCCGATAGAAATATTGCCAAAATAAAATTACTCTGCTCTGTCTTATTATTTGAAGAAATGGATTTTTTTCGGATAAATAGATTTGAAAATACTATTATGGTATTTGATTCGTAATCCAGAGCTTTCTAGGAACATTTTTACACGAAACCAATATTATTTTTATATTAGCTGGCAAAGTTCGCAACGACACCATTTTATTTTCAAAATAGGAAACACATTATTTTCATATGAGGTTTTATATAAGTAATAAGCTAACTCATAAAATCATTTATATAATTTGAATATTTACCCATGCACAATAGAGGATGTAAGAGTTCTATCGTCTGCAAACATAGGCTCTGATCATCATCTGGTACTCTGCAAATTACAGCTAAAACAACCAACAAGGAAGAACAGAAAACCAAAATTCATCAATAGGATCAACCTCCAATCTATTGAAAATGAAAGCACAAGGGACCTCTATATAAACAGGGTTACCAGCAAAATGGCACATTGTGAAATATCTGATAGCGATGATGTAGAAAATGCCTGGGAAAAAGTCAAATTCAATATACATAACGCAGCAAACGAAGCCCTAGGACAAAAAAGGGTAAATATAAACGCTAAGGGCAATACAAAGCCATGGTATAGCGATGAAGTCAAAGCCCTAACAAAAGAAAAGAGAAACTGTTATCTTGTATACAGAAGCAACCCCACGCCAGAAGAATACAGAAAATACAAAATTACACGAAACAAAGTAAATAACGAGATAGACAGAATAAAGAAAGAATACTGGCTCAAGTTCACCAAGGACATGGAAAGAGACCTCTACGGAGCACAAAGGAAAATTTGGAATATGCTTAGAAAAGAGAAAAAACCTATAGATGAGTATACACAAACACAAAAAATCTCTATAGAAGAGTGGGAAATCTATTTTGAAAATCTATTTCGCAATACAACGCAATCAAGAACTGTGACGTTGGATGATGACGCAGGGCCCTCTGCGACCCTTAGCAACGACGAGGTAGTTTCAGCCATTAAAAGACTAAAAAATAGAAAATCTCCTGGAATACATGAAATCCCCAATGAATTGATCAAATATGGAGGCGCAAAGGTAGCTACAGAGTTAGCAAAACTATTCAACAAAATATTAAAAGAATCTGTAATACCCAAGGAATGGAAATTAAGCATAACTATCCCAATTTTTAAAAAAGGCACGAAAACAAACCCGGAAAACTATAGAGGAATATCTCTTTTGAGCGCTACCCAAAAATTATTTACAAGCTTACTGCGAATGAAATTAGAAGAAAGTATACAAAATAGGGACGAACAACAAGGATTTAGAAGGAATCGATCTACCACTGATGCAATATTTGTAGTGAGACAATTAAAGGAAAAGTCTATAGAATACAATAAACCGGCCTATATGTGTTTTGTTGATCTTACTAAAGCTTTCGATAGGGTGCTCCTGGCGGATGTTTTAGAAATCATGAAAGAGAAGAATGCACCACATCCAATTATTAAAGCAATTAGAAATTTAAATAGTAACAATAAAATGCATATAAAGGTGGGAAATGATCTCTCAAAGGAAATCCCAGCCGCAGTCGGCATCAGACAGGGGGATAGTTTGAGCCCTTTTTTGTTCAATGTCATTATGGATGAAATAATTGTAGATGTCAAATCATTGGGGCTGGGTTACACTATGGGAGATAAAAAAATTGATATAATATGCTATGCAGATGACGCTGTCCTAATTGCCAATTCTGAAGATGATCTTCAGAGACTGCTTTATAGATTCCATTTATCCTCTCAACGATTTAACATGAAAATCTCAGTAGACAAAACAAAAAGCATGGTCACCTCAAGGCATCCAGTACGATGCAAACTTGCAATCGAAAATAAAACCATAGAACAAGTGATGCGATTTAAGTACTTGGGTGTCGAAGTGTCCAGCAGCAGTAACCTCTTTGATGAAGTAAGAGAGCAAGCGAATAAGGCCGCCGTCGTGGCTGGATGCTTGAAAAATGCTGTATGGAGAAACAGAGACATGCTGAAGGAGAGTAAGGTAAGAATCTATAAGACCTGTGTAAGACCGATCATGACATACGGCATAGAAACAAGAGCTGACACCGCCAGAACAAAAAACCTCCTAAGAACCACAGAGATGAAGACTCTACGACCCATCGCAGGCGTAACACTTCTTGACAGTGTAAGGAACTCGGAGATAAGAAGAATCTGTGATGTCGAAGATGTTGTGCGATGGGGAAGAACACGAAGACGATTCTGGAGAGATCATGTGGGGAGAGCGGGTTCGGATCGAGTGGCGAGGATGGCAGCGGATGGGGAGATAACAAATGGCAGACCCCCTGGAAGACCACCCAAAAGATGGAAGGATAGCTGGACGTCCACTTCACAAGAGCAGGCTCCGAGAATAACAGGACACAGTCCTAACTAAAGCAGAAGAAGAAGAAGAAGAATATTTTTTTAATTACATATACGCAAACATTGGATTTTTTCCCTGTCGGGAGTCAAATAATATTTTAATTGACAAACTTACTAACATCTCAATAGAGACGAAGTTGGGATATTACATAAGAACCAGGAACTCAAGGCACCTACAGGGCTTACGACCTGTGATCGGCTGGTTCACGCGATCACTTTATGCACCTGTGTAACATTCACCATGCCTTCTTATTGAGTTCCCTTATCAATATAATTATTGAAAGTTCTATATATTTGAATAATTTGAAACAATTCACCTGAAAATAATACATTATTACAATTGTTATCTATGAAGTATCGAAGAAACCTTTTTGTAACGCCATCTATTGAGAAATTGGTTTATTTTAAACAATGAAAGCAACAGTCGTTATAAATGAGGTGACGGTGTCTCGTGATGTCACCCCTGAACTGCGCCAACTTCGTCTCTATTAAGATGTGAAAATGTTTGTCAATAAAAAAAAATGTAATGTTTACACTGTTTCTGTTATGATATAAATTCAGAAAGAGTAAAAAATATTCAATAAAATAAATAAAATTTAACAAAAATACATAAATGAATTCCGTCCCTTCAGTCCCTACCTCCGTCTCTTCCAATCAGTTTTTACTGTCCCTTCAGTCCCTATTAATGGACTTTGGAAGTGCTTAGAAATTAGATTGAATATAGTTTTTAAGATTTTTCTTTATACTTTCATCGTATGGAAGTCTTCTTCTTCTTCTTCCTTCTCATAGATCCGAAAATCTGTTCGTACCGCTATTCTGTCTCCTGCGATGTGGACTGCCAGCTGTCTCGCCATCTCTTTGGAGGTCTTCCTGGAGGTCTTCTTCCAGCTGGGTTCTCTTGGAGAGCGATACGTGGGAGTCTATTTTCATTCATTCTGTTTACATATAAGCTCCAATATCACCTCCGCTGTCTTCCCCATCTGACGATGTCTACCATACTACACTTTTTTTCTTATTTCGGTATTTCGAATTCGGTCTCATAGTGTGTTTCCGGTTATACATCTCAATGTCCTCATCTCTGATGTTCTCAGAAGAGATTGTGTTCTCGTTGTGTCTGCTCTGGTCTCTACTCCGTATGTGGCAATGAGTTTTACCCATGTTTTATATATTCGGACTTTGCTTTCGATATTCATGTGTTTAATGTTTATTCCTCCATATACTTTCCTTTAGGCATCCTCATCAAGTAAATAAAGCAGCTGCAATAAGTGTGTATAAAAAATCAGAAAGATTGGACGATGGGAAATGATTTTAAATGTGATTATTATATATTTGGTTTAATTTACCCATTTTTTTATTATATACTTTGGGGGAGGGTCGTATGTATAAAAAATATTATGAGAGTCGTATTGCGTCTTATGTAAATATGAATTTGGTTGTGATAAATACAATTAAATCTTCAGTTGGAATAAATCGAAATAATTTTTCTTATAACCGATTAATTCAATTCTCTCCAAAATGATTTTTTTCTTAAGGGGGTGACTGCTGCCAACGTACCTATTTTTCAATTTGATATACCATCATTATTTCTTATCAAATCGTTTTGAAAAAATAATTTAGATAGTTTGGGTATTGATAAAGAAAAATATATCTTTACTTTTTGATAATGTTCTGTATGAATTCTTGTAGAATAATAATGGCATACCTCGATTTTCAACGTTTATCTTCTATTTTTAATAAAATATAAGGTCTAGTTCAACATATTCTTTTTAAATTAAAGAAGACAAAAATATCTAGAAAAATGTGATGTGACGTTGCATTAATAATAATAGTTTTTTTGGTTTATTAACTTAACCTGATTTTTTTTCAGATATTATGTTCTTCTTTAATTTATAAAAAAATATAATGCTCTATACCTTATAGTTTTTTTAGAAATTTAAGATAAATGTCAAAAATCGGGGTATGCTTATTATTTTCCTACAAGAATATATACAGAACATTAAGGTATATTTTTCTATATTAATATTCAAACTATAAACAAAAGTAATTTTTTTCAAAATGATTCGTTTTGTAGTAATTTTATTGAAAAAATAGGTACATTGGCAGTAGTCACCCTTTTAATACATTAGTTTGATATGATATTGTGACCTTTAATATCATAGCAGTATTGTTTCACGTTATAATAATAACCTTAAAACAAACACATGTGAGAATGTAGATTTAGAAAGTTATTTTATTTAAATTTCCCTATAAAAACATATTCTCATTTGAAAGGGAATAATTAATGTATTGTAATCAAATGGAAAAAACATTAGATTTTTTTTTCAGTCTTCGTGGTTCAGTTGTTTGGGTATCACTGACTCCAGGGCGAAAGTATAGTCCCGAGTTCTATTCCCGTTGAAGACATAGTTTTTTATTGTTTATATCTGCGGATCTATGAGACGAGTCAATGTGGCTTATATTTATTGTGTACCTGTCAAATTATTTTTTTAACAAAAAGAAAACAAACATACAAAGAGAAAAGTACATACGGGCATATAAGTGAAAAAAAAATACAGAATGTAAATAGTTATACAAGAGAAAAAATAAGGTAGATACTATGTATACAGATTACAGTAAAGCATTTGATCTAGTTAATCACTTTATCCTAGAAAACAAAACTTGATAAAATTGACATTCACGGTGATCTTCTCAGATTTCTAATGTTATACATAAGAAATAGATAACAAGCAGTAGTGATTAGTGGATATAAATCTGATTGGGCTACTATTGACTGTGGAGTACCTCAGGGAACTTAAATTGCTCCACTTTTATTCAATATATACATCAATGGCATCACAATCTGTTTCAAATTTGCTAAAATAATTTTATACGCAGATGATATGAAAATTCTGGCTCCAATAAAAAATACCGAAGACTGTGAGAAGTTAGAAGTTACGTAAATGGGAGAAGGATTAAATAATGTGCTACTATGATTTAAGAATAAAAATATATCATACATAATATATCATACATAAAAAAAAATATATGCTCCGAAGCCTCTAATTTGATAAGATGACCTGGCCATTGAAAAACTCTTGGATCTTGGCTTGAAACTATGTCGATATGTTAGGAGAAATAAATTCTCTAGAACAAATCGACAGTTGGAAAATATATCTTGTTTGTTATATTTTTAATTTTTTTTAAAGAATGAATATCCTAATAAGTACCGATTTCGTTCACCTATAGCACAAGTATGTCAAATATAAAAAAACAAGGAATATAACCACTGGATTACAAACCCAGCGCGGTGACCCCACTGCCGCCACCCATCTAATGTTGGTAATATTTTTAAGCAAAAAAGAATATTTAATATTGATAAAATCTCTTCTGCTGGGAATCGTACTCAGGACACTAACATAGAAGCTATATATTTTGTTAATTTTGTCGACGGATAATTCGTGGTGAAACTCCATTATACTAGGTATAAATGAAAACACTAATTAGTTTTAGTTTCACTATTTAATTTTAACACTGGCACTGACCGGTATCGATCTGAAGATCATCGTCAGAGTGCGCGAAAATGAAAGTAAACAGAGTTTAAATAGATATGACTGAAATATTGGTACACAACCTTTTTTTTTTTTTTTGTAAAGTTCTATCAGTTCGATTAGTATTGCCAGAAAGAACTGATGAAGAAAACTGGCAAACAAAACAGTATGGTAAATATGTGTGATGTATACAAAGTTTAGTAATGTTGAAGTAGAAAGAAAAACTGATTTTACATTATACAATATAGAAACGAATTATAAGAAATATAAATATTATTGAGTATCCAGAGGTTGTGTATCCATGTAGTGAAGACCAAATGTGTGCAGGTATCTGAAACAAAGAGAGTGGCCGGCAGTAAAATTCTTTATATCGAAAGTAAACAAACAATAAAGGATAAGTGTTGGAATAACCCCACATTAACTGCATATAATGTAGATTGTTTAAAATATCGGTTTTAATAACGGTGAAGGGGAGAAGTCTGTCTGTAAATTTATCAAAGTTTTGCTGTTATCACATTTCAAACGATTTATTTCTAAGATCTCCAAACGATCTAGTTTTTTACCTTTAGGGTTAATATGTAAAATTTTGGTATTACTATCGATGGAGAAGTCATGACCAAACTCGTTAAGATGTGCAGCAAAGTTGGATGAGTCCTGATTAAGTCTTTTACAACGTAAATGTTCATTAATACGGATCTTAAATTGTCTTCCCGTTTGGCCGATGTATACACTTGGACAGGAACCACATGCTAAAGAATATATACCGTTATTTTCAATGGGGTCTATTTTATCTTTATTGTTAATGAGCATTTTGCCTAATGTTTTTGGATTATAAAAAGCTATATTTTTCCCTGATTTTTTAATAACGTTACCTGCTTTTACGGACGAATTTCCTATGTATGCTAATTTAATCAGATAAATGGATTAAATTAGCATACATAGGAAATTCGTCCGTAAAAGCAGGTAACGTTATTAAAAAATCAGGGAAAAATATAGCTTTTTATAATCCAAAAACATTAGGCAAAATGCTCATTAACAATAAAGATAAAATAGACCCCATTGAAAATAACGGTATATATTCTTTAGCATGTGGTTCCTGTCCAAGTGTATACATCGGCCAAACGGGAAGACAATTTAAGATCCGTATTAATGAACATTTACGTTGTAAAAGACTTAATCAGGACTCATCCAACTTTGCTGCACATCTTAACGAGTTTGGTCATGACTTCTCCATCGATAGTAATACCAAAATTTTACATATTAACCCTAAAGGTAAAAAACTAGATCGTTTGGAGATCTTAGAAATAAATCGTTTGAAATGTGATAACAGCAAAACTTTGATAAATTTACAGACAGACTTCTCCCCTTCACCGTTATTAAAACCGATATTTTAAACAATCTACATTATATGCAGTTAATGTGGGGTTATTCCAACACTTATCCTTTATTGTTTGTTTACTTTCGATATAAAGAATTTTACTGCCGGCCACTCTCTTTGTTTCAGATACCTGCACACATTTGGTCTTCACTACATGGATACACAACCTCTGGATACTCAATAATATTTATATTTCTTATAATTCGTTTCTATATTGTATAATGTAAAATCAGTTTTTCTTTCTACTTCAACATTACTAAACTTTGTATACATCACACATATTTACCATACTGTTTTGTTTGCCAGTTTTCTTCATCAGTTCTTTCTGGCAATACTAATCGAACTGATAGAACTTTACAAAAAAAAAAAAAAAGGTTGTGTACCAATATTTCAGTCATATCTATTTAAACTCTGTTTACTTTCATTTTCGCGCACTCTGACGATGATCTTCAGATCGATACCGGTCAGTGCCAGTGTTAAAATTAAATAGTGAAACTAAAACTAATTAGTGTTTTCATTTATACCTACTATATATTTTGTTTTTCATTGTTTTATTTTCATTACATACACCGTTCTCAATCACTTTTGTAGGTAGGTACTATTTTGACGCAATGCTTTGTATTTCGGAATAATTGTTATCTGTCATATGTAAAATTGAAAGATTAAAATATTATCGGAATGAATTCCGTTTGTGTAATATGGGCCCATTAAAATACCAAAACTTACATCACAATATATTTAAAACCCGTATAAAACATGAATCTAGTTAAATTTTGACTGCATTGAAGTTCAGTAATGTCTTTCGTTTGGTTGAAACATCAGAGTTCGATGATTTTTGTTCAGTATTAACCGTTTGAATACATGTGTACTTTAAAATTTATTTATTGATTCTTAACAGCGACAGTTGAAAGTAAGTTAAGTGTTCTTCATTTTAACCCGATATTATTGTGAAAATAAGATCTATCAAATGAGTTTGATAAATTATTTTTTATTTATATATTTTATTACGAAAACTTGATAATACTTTAATGCCATTCTATGAAAGCTATCAATCAAATTTTAAATTTTCTTAGCTTAGGGTTACATTGAAATATTTAATAGGTAGTTTAAAAAAATTGAAAAGCACATATCAGATATCCTTCAAAATCTAATGGGGTTTAAGCAAGTATTATGTATACAAATTTGCAAAATTTGAAAAGCATCGAATCAGGTCTTTAGTCTATCTATACTCGATAAAGTAGAATAAACGCGTCATACAAAGCACATAAATACAAAGCATATAGTTACATCGTGATGAAACTTTCAGATACAACCTCAATACAATCTCAGCATGATACTAGTTGATAATCTGCAATAAAAAATATCATTAATATTGCGAATTCATAACTCCCCACTATATCCCCTTGGGGTAGTGAGGATTTAAAACATAAACCTAGAATTTATAAGTTCAATGTCGACTAATAAGTGATAAGTTTCATTTCTTATCTATGGTTTTATTATTCATTCAGCGATTCTAAATAATAAATGTGTCATTTTAACTGATTTTCATTGAATTTCTGTGCATTCTATGGTTAAACGAAAGAAACTTGTAATGTTTATAGCCCTTACATTCAATCAACTAAACATTTTTAATTCATACAATTCTAAATTCTATGTACCTATATCTTATACAGTCAAATTTATGTACAGTACTAGTCACATTCGTTTTGATTTAAGATAGTAGAAATATCGAAGCTTTTTACTGAGTACTAGTGAATATTTCAGTATCTAGAAAATACGTTTAACACGCAATATTTTTTTCAGCTTATAGCATAACATATCTTGAAGCAAGTTTTTAAACAAATAATTAATCTGGGAACGACGATATGCAAATTGTACTTAATCTAAAACTGAAAAGCTAAGGCACAACTCTACTACGATGAACAAATATGATAAAATCAACATTGCTTTGGTAAGTTTTAGAAACTACAAAACATCTTAATAGTCGAAATATATGGCTCCGTTTGACTCCAGAGTCTTGGATTAATAATTTACATTTGGTTTGGGCTAGCAAAATGAGTTTTCAGTAAAGTAATCGTAGATATAGATAATTCAATACTGTTTTGTGGATAATGTCACTAAGCAAACCAAAATAAACTTTTGCGTATAATTTGATGAAAACAGTTCATGAACTTATCCATTATTTCAATTCTTTTCAGGTACTTCATCTGATACTCCCATGTATTGAAGCCCTTCTGAAAACATCAATTTACCCAACAAATATAATAACGCAAATAAATTCCGTTAGACCCAACGAATCATTTGATGAAATAATAAATATAGACGAAAGATTCCCTCTTTCCAATAAAATTAAAACTAATTTCGACAAAACACTTGAAAATTCAACAAAGAGAGAAAATCAAAAAACAAATGAAGATACTAAACAAGAAGCTGTCGACGTAATTTCTAATACTAATAAAACAAGTAATGGTGATACTGTAGATAATTTCATTGAAAAAAACAATGTTCCAATTCTTGATTCCAATCAAAACAAAATATCAACCAATGATATTGGAGGACAAAATGAAAAAGAATTTATTGAACCATATAAATCTATTGAAACACAAAAAATGGACAAAGCTCAAGTCGTGTACGTTCCGATCCAAACCCCTACAAAACCTCAAACTAATAGGAAAACATTGGAATTTCACATCAACGCCGAAAATTACTTCAAACACTTCTTTTCGAGGTTTCAGCTCCACCTGGATGTGTCTCATGACAGAAACCCAAGCTACGGATATTACAAAATTCCAGCAGTCTTAAGATTTCCTGCTTTTATTGTGGAAAAAATCAGAAGAGGAAGTGAGGCGCTTTTTGGAGATACAATTTACTATAATGACGATGGATACTATGACAAAAGCAATTCAAAGATTATTTACTAATTTACATATTAAGATATAAATTTTGTTGTAAGATATCTTAAACATTGATCATGATTATTTTTTAAAGTGAAAAGTGTTAACATTATTTTTTACTCCTCACAATTTCTCAACAAGTATCATTTAGAGAGTGCATAGTAGTTCAATCGTCTTCATACTCGCATTTATATATAGCCAAAACTACGTGTATAAGCTCAATCGACTCCATATTCGTATTAATATGTACAGCCTAAAATGTGTCCATAGTGCTCAATCGACTTCATTCTCGTATTGTTATGTACAGCCCAAAATATGTGTAAAATGTTCAATCGACTTCATACTCGTATTAATAACTATGCCCAAACTATGTGTATAAGCTCAATCGACTCCATACTCGTATTAAAATGTATAACCCAAAATATGTGTATAAGCTCAATCGACTTCATTCTCGTATTGTTATGTAAAGCCCAAAATATGTGTATAATGTTCAATCGACATCATACTTGTATTAATATGTATAGCCCAAAGCAGGCCCGGATAAATCATAGAACAATCAGGAACAAGAAGTCAGGGCGGTAGTCTTAAAAAGGGCGCTTAAAATTCTAAAATGTTATATAAATCAAAAATCCACAGGTGTGGTGCTCGGTTCTCTTTGCGTACCCGGATAGAGGCTCGGCTTGATGGTGTAAATATGTAATATTTTTATGAATCTCCAATTGTTGTGGCTATTTTTTTTATATACAACTATATACATAGGCAGGTGAGGTAGGTTTAGGTAATATTAACAAACTAATTCGTCATTTTAGACTCGATGTAATTTTACATAATTTTAAATTGTACTACATTTAAAATTCCAAAAAAATGGGGGGGGGGGTGGATTCAAATATATTGCTACGGGTGCAAACACACGTTTATCCGGCCCTGGCCCTAATTATGTGTATAAGTTTAATCGACTGTACTGGATTTAATAGAACTGATTAGTTTTCCATAAACAACGGTCAATTTTTATTATCTATGATCTCATCTATTGAAACTTTAAAAATGCTATCAGCAGTTTTCAATCTGTCGACTGAGACTGCTTCTAATTTATAAAATTCCATAATTCGAAAAAGTCATCTTCATCATAAACAGCAGTATCGTCTTCCTCATTGTAAAGTGTTGTGACTAGCCTCTCTCCTCCTAATCATGATGTGCATTTCAGCCCTTCGTTTCTGCCGACATACCGCCCTCCTAATTGCTCCAACCACCGATATACCAGTAGCAGCCCTAATCAGGTCCATCTATCTTATAAAGGGTCTCCCACTTGCACTTCTACCATTATCCCCACCAACGACAACCAGCTTTTCAAGGCTATTATAAGGCGATGTGTCCTAAAAAATGAAAAACGCGCTTGTGACATATGACGGACAATCTGTCCTCTATTTTCAGCTCTTTTATGGTGGATATATTTGAAAAAATAATATGAACACATTAAATTCCACAATGTTTCATATTTTAGTCTTCTGATGAGCGTTTTGGCTTACAATGCCATAATCAACTGGTATTGGAGTTATTTGTTTTATTGAAATCAGGTTTGTTGAATAAATTCAGAATTTGTCAACCTTTTAAGGAGGAAAAAAAATAACTTTAGTTTTGAAAAGAACCTGCACTTTTGTTTCAATTACTTCTTCTTCTTCTTTCTCAGCCATCTCTCCACTGCTGGATGTAGGCCTCTTCTAAAATCTTCCACTCGTCTTTTTTCTGGACTTTTCGAACCCATCCGCTTCCAGCGACCGGGACAATATCATCGGCCCACCTTTTCTGGGGCCGGCCTATTCCCCTTTTCATATCCAAATTCAATTACAATTACAAATATGTTAAAATTTAAAAAAAAAACAAAATGACACATATTTGTTTTTCCACACATTAAATGATTAACTTAATTGCAATCAAATTTATAATATAGTTCGAGAGCAACGTTTTCGGTTAATCATTTCTTAATGGCTATTTTTTATATTTTCCTTCTTATTGAATATAGGTATGTCTGGCACATGGGAGTTGTTGCGTTTACCACCTCCTCTACCTATGCTCTTCATAGGTGAAATTGCAGATTTTAACATTATTTACATATAATTTGTACTTTATGTTCTGTGCAGGTACCTATAAAATCAGTCCGTTCGTGAAATATATACTGACTGTTACTGAAATATGTAAAAAATTAAAAAAAGAAGAAGAAACGACATTTTCTTTTTAAGAAATCTCCCCAGGTGTGTGCTGAATAAATAATCAAGTTTCATTGTAATCAGATGGATTTTACGAAGATACAAATGACATACAGGATGCGCACTGGTAAACGCAACTACTCCCATGTGCCAGACTTACCTTTCTCTTACCTATATTCAATAAAGAAGAAAATGTCAAAAAACTAGCAATAAAAAAATTATTTGTTTTTTGACGTTGTCATCTCTTAGGGCCGAAATACAAGAGTTATTTGAGAAAAATCTAAGAAAAAGGTAAGGTCCCGTACTGCGAGAATACTGCTTACGGAATCTCAACTTTTTCTTACATAATTCTAAAATAAATCATGTTATACGACCCTTA
Source organism: Molanna angustata (assembly GCA_963576475.1). Taxonomy (NCBI): domain Eukaryota; kingdom Metazoa; phylum Arthropoda; class Insecta; order Trichoptera; family Molannidae; genus Molanna; species Molanna angustata. Next base: position 9,654,484 of record OY754984.1, read on the forward strand.
GACTTTTATGATTTACAACCAAATGTAATGTTTACGTTAGTAAAAACATTATAACAATAGTATTTAATTTGAATAACATTGATATGTCATCCATACATGACATGTGGTCTTATTTACATAAAAGGTTGTTGACTTGATCAGTCAGTTGGTGATCCACGCACTTTGTGCGCGATTGAAATCATAGTGTAACAATACCACAGGCATGTGTCCATTGATAAAGTTCCTCAAATCAATGCAAGACAATGTTGTTTTTTTTTTGTTCAATATAAGCTCCAAACGAAGGACAGATCGAGATATCGACGGAGTTAAGTGTGTTTATTTTGTGTGCCTTTATTTTGTTGTCGGCCTTCGTTGGGATCCAAATGATCTCAGTTGGGATTCAAAGATCCCGGGTTCGATTCCCGATGTAGACACAGTTTTTAATTGTGTTTTCAGTCTGGATCTGTGAGACGAGTAATATCATAAGTCTACAGAAGGGGCCTGTAGACTTATGATAGCGGGTGTAACCCGCTATAGTAACCCTTGTAGCGGGTGCAACCAGCCGAGTTGACCACCCACTTCAAGGTGTAGGGGGACGTCAGCCGGCTATTTAAGGTCCTGCACATCACGTTCCCGTCGTTCAGTTTAACCAAGGCCAGCGGTAGATCGTCACTCTGCTCGACTCACATTTCGATTCCGCGCATTCATCGATCTATTTTATTTAAATTATTTAATAGTCAATTATTGAAGTATATACCAATCTTGAATTATAATTAGAGTCAAACTATCAAATAAACACGTAAGTCAAATTCAAACTATTTTAATACCTGTCTGTAATATCAATTAATTTATATTTCATATGATAAATTTATAAATGTTTTATGGTGTGGCGTGG